>JACXGK010001880.1:0-61910 GCA_016801125.1 Novumbra hubbsi
GAAGATTATTGTCAATGTTTGGCTGAATATTAGCAAAACATTCTTATCAACACCACAGAGATATAGAGCTATGTTGTATATGTGGAATATATTAGAATTATTTAATGATTCCAGGGAATTAACCAGAATTACACAATAGTACACATTTATTTGATTTGCTATACACGAGGAGAAAGGCATTCATCATAAGTTCCTTCTTTTTCAACCATTCTGCTGTAGCTTTGCTTGTGTGCTTTCAAATATTGTCCTGTTGTAAGTTAAATTTTCAGATCAGCTTTTTGACAGTTGGCCCGGCCATGAAACAGCAAAGAACACCCGAATCATGATGCCACCACCTCCATACTTTACAAATGGTATGAGTACCTTCTGCTCAAAGGCAGTGTTTTATTTCTGCCAAACAAAGTAAATCATTGCAGACAACTCCCCTTTTCACTCATCTTTCCAGACTCAACCTTGACTCATTGTTCCAGTAGTGTTGTTCTCTACCCAGGTCTTTTCACTCATCTATCCAGACTAAAAGTTGACTCATGGTTCCAGTAGTGTTGTTCTTCACCCAGGTGTTGTCTAGCAAAAATGTATTTTGATAGTTCATTGTTTTTTGAGAACAGAGGCTTCTTCCTGACCTTAAGATGATTCTGTCGGACATTGGAATTATGCACTTCAAATATATTGGAAATGGCTTTGTAACCCCTTCCAGACTCATGGGCATCTAGGAGGCTTTGTAACCCCTTCCAGACTCATGGGCATCTAGGAGCCTTGGATAGGTGTTCTGATCACGGCATGATGTGTTACCACGCACACATGGTTAAGACCAAACCAGCAACGTTTTCTAATGTTCCAATTATTTCAAAATCCTTTACACCTAAATAGTTGCACCAGATAAAAATTTCCGTCATTTTATGTGATGAAAAAGTAGCGGGGTCATTCATCTTGATCCCACAGGCAGTGATCTAATACCCCAGAAATGAAACAGTGTTCAGGTGAAGGAGACACTTCTCGGTCTTAACAAACAGGTGGTGTCCCAGAAGACGTTGGAGCATGGAGCGTAAGTGGTAAATGTGGCTCTCCATTGTGGGTGGAGTCCCTGTAGGGACGAAAACCATTGTCTTTCTTCCTAACAAAGACAAGCTGGAAGAGCCTGGTGACTAGGATGGACAAGTGAAACCCTGTTGAAGCTTTGTTGAAGCAGGGTGGTAAACCCTTTATATGATTCTAATTCCAGTCCAGCCTGCTCCCATATAGCCCTTGCCCAATCCGGGGCCCGACCTGTTATGAGTAAGATCAGAGGATGGTCCTCCAAACTGATGGGTGACATAGAGGTCACATTGGAAGAGGAGACCGTTACAGCGATGGGGGTCCACGTCAAACCTCTCAGGAGGCGAGATGTGGGTCCTGTAAACTGGTCTGGACTGGGTCTGTGGGTCGGGGTATCAGCTGTTGATGAAGCTCCATGTCTAGACCTCGTGGAATGCTGGGCACCTCATCCATGGTGGGGCTTAGATGGGACAGCTGGTGGTACTGCTGTTGGAGGAGGCGCCCTTGTTCGCGTACAGTGTCCAATAAATAATTGTTGCCTGCTGCTTCCATAGTCGCAGGGACATGAAACAATAACTAACAAAGGACAGGAAAGAACAGAGGGCATTACAAGACAAGTCCTGTTTGTGGGGAGTAGCTGGTTAGGGTGCGTTGGGCCGGTGGCAGCTAGTATGCCTAGGATGCCGAGCGCTGCACCGGCAGGGGGGGGGGGTAGAGCTGAAGGAGCAGGCGTCACACAATGCGATCGCCAAAATGTAGTTCAATTCATCAGCAGAAAACAACTCCAGTGTTCTTTCTGTTCAAACACAGTAGCTCAAATTCTACCAAGTTGCCTTAACATTTGCAAAGTATTAGCCTTCCAACAGTGAAGGCAAATGTTTTCGCATTCACATTAATGCAATCCGAACCCTGAACTGACCTAATGTACATTTCTTATCGTCATTGTTTCGTTTCGATTAATTCACTTATGTTGGTTGGTCTACCTTGCCAAATCATATCTGGTTGCATGTAGAAGTAATCGACCTCACCTCGTTTCCCTTAAATGGAGTTAGGCACTAAACCATGCGCGTATGAAGCAAAATTCTTCAGCAAATTTTCCCTCGGCGCCAGGTCTTCCCAGCTGCGTGATGTGTACTCAGCGCGCGGATCGCCCTCATCAGTAAGAGCACCCTCGTCCTCCGACAAGGTTTCGAAGTGCGATGTCTACATTGGCTTCAGACTAAGATTAATTAAAATGTTGTACTGTATTTTGAAGTAATTATGCAAATAGCCTACACTTCCACTGTTTTCAAGGTAGACAATTTAGGTAAGTGCAGTTATATTGTTTTACAAACAGGTTTCACTAATATGATTCTGTACATTTATATCGGTATGTTGAGGTATTATTATAAACAGTAAAATTATTTAGTGGCATTAATGTTTGTAGTTTAATTGTATTCTTAGTAATACGCTCCCTAAAGAACATCCTGTTACATGCGTCTCTATAAAACGTATGTTTCTACAACGTATGTTTCTTCAAAGTATGTTTCTTCATTAGTCTGTAAAGATGTCTCTGATGTTTGGGAAGGCGAGAAGCAGTAACTTCTCCGCTATACCAGAACGCGCACAACCTGAGTGCAATGTGGTCGTCCTCGGAGTGATGGGCTCAGGAAAATCAGGTGGCTAACCCATATTTTTCTGTATATTCATTTATGCAGTTGGAAGGATTTGCAGTTGGAAGGATTTGTTGTGTACTTGATTTTCATCACGGTATTCTTTTTCTGGCGTTTTATTTTGTTTTGATGTTGTGCCAGGTTTATCTGTTGGTGTTAGTAATGCCAACAAGATTATTTGAAATTAATTTGCAGGTTTGTATGTATATTGAAATTATGGAAATTGTAATTTATATTTAGGTAGATACAGTATCATTCCTAAATACTTATCATTCCAATTGTAATGATATTATACTTAGATTACTTCCATTGTTGTTCGATGTTATTCATGAAAAAAATTCATCTAGCTGCTTGTATCTCAAATGTAATGTGAGTGTATATAAAACAGGAGGGGAGATGGGTCGGGTTCCCATGCTCCCTTTGGGATTGTAGTGTGAGGGACTGACAGTAAAGAGCTTCATTGAAACATGAAGTGAATTATTTCCTTTGCCCTTTTCAGCATTGACTGTCAAGTTTCTCACCAAGCGTTTCATCAGTGAATATGACCCTCATCTAGGTAAGCCTCCAGTTGTTACCTTTCTTAAGAAATACATTGTCAATAAATATTATGATGATCAAGTAAACCAATTTCTCTGTGTCACAATCACCAATGCATAGTTGCCTGATTAATCATCCACGTTTCTCCGGCTTGCTGTTATTTATTTTCCCTGATGGGTCTGAATTTGCTTCCATCCTCAATACTTCTTAGAGAGCGCACACATTTGGGCAGTTCTGATTGGTCCCAGTAATCTATGGGTTGGGTCAGAAACTGGCTACATAATGCAATTATCAACTTTAGGTTGGTTAAATGTGTTGGTGACAATCCAATCTCTGTTGAACAAGGCCAGACAACTTCATGAATGGTACTTTTAGACTTCTTGTATTTAGAAATGGAGCAAGTGAGATAAACTCATCAGGCATAATGCATTGGGTGTGCCTTGGATGGATAATGCTAAAATGGATAATGAAACATCTCTGTAATAGCCTGAATACACAAATAACGAGTAAACAGATGCATTTCTTTCTGAGAGATGTACAATGGACCTCTTTATAAATGCACGTACGGTCTTGTGACGTTGGGTTCTTATCTTCACGTGGTGTTTACGGCCGCATAGAGGACACCTATTCTTCTGAGGAACTGGTGGATCAGCAGCCAGTTGTTGTGAAGATCATGGACACGGCTGACCAGGTGGATGGAAACACAACACATACTGTACAGTGGCCTGTGGTGGTCCAGTGGTTGAAGCTGCGGCTTTTATGGGTTAAAGTAAGGTCGGCCGATCCCTCGGCAAAACCCCATTCCTCACCATAATCAATTAAGCATAAATGCCTGGGATTATATTTAGAAACAACAACACATACAATATATTTAAGAAAATCCTGTTGTCTATGTTGCTACAGACATTTCTTTGTAGCTGACCCTTCCATGCGTGGACCTCCGCTGTTTTGGCATGCGGTTTGTGAAGTTCTGTAATAAACGAACAGCATGTTCATCAAAAATTTTCTTTAAAGAGGAGCACTGGAATTAGCACCGGACCAGACAGGCCACAGTGACACAATTCCCATGTGTTACTTTTATTCATTCACATATCCATATTCTCAACGGCACAAGATCTAAAGCAGGGCCGCCCAATCCAGTTCCTGGAGATCTACTGTCCTGTAGGTTTTCTCTTCAACCCCATTTGTGACTAACCTGATTAAGCGTTTCATCCACCAAATTACAAGAATCAGGTGCGCTAAATTAGAGTTCGAGGGAAAACCTACAGGACAGTAGATCTCCAGGAACTGGACTGGGCAGCCCTGATCTACAGTGTATCACTGACATATAACCGACGCTGTCTACATTCAGGATGGTCCAGTGAACTGTGAGCGATACCTCTCCTGGGCCAGTGCCTTCCTTGTGGTCTACAGCATAGACAGCAGGCAAAGCTTTGAGGGCTGCCAACAGTACCTGAAGGCCATCACAGTCCACACCCGGGCCCTGCAGACCCACACCCCCATTGTGCTGCTGGGCAACAAGCTGGACATGGAGAGATACAGGTGTGTAATGGGAGTCATCGTGGGATGTGAACCTGTAACCTGTAATGTACTAATCATGTTACGCGCTTCCTTAACAACACCAGTTGACTCACAGTCAAATGCTTACCTGCAGTTTCCCCCAAAAAATGCACAGTCAAACGAATGTGTTCATTATGCCTAGACTTCCTATGGACTTCTGTCTGGACTTCCTGTGAAATCTAGACAATGACTCGCTCCTGTCGTTTCAGACTCGGCAACAGTACAATTTTACCTCACACAGGAAGCTGCATGGGTACTAATCTTGGCACTTGTCATCTCATGTCTGGATTACTGCTCTGATAGGGAATCCAGTGTTTGCCACCATAACTCTGCAGCTTCCCCTTGAAGCTAGGATTGCAGTCTCTGCCCATTTTCAGAAAACATCTGAAACCCTAACTTCAAAATGTACCTAAGAGGACTCGGCACATCTACCACCTCTGTATCTACCACTATGTATCTACCACCTCTGAATCTATCACTATGTATCTACCACTACGTATCTACCACTAGGTATCTACTACCTCAGAATCTACCACCTCTGTATCTACCACCTCTGTATCTACCACCTCTGTATCTACCACCATGTATCTACCACCTCTGTATCTACCACCATGTATCTACCACTACGGTTCTACCACCTCTGATGTTCAAAACATTGAACATCACAAAAAACCTTGCAAACACACGACTCTACCCCATCCCCACACTTACACACACACATGCTCATTCAGACATAGAACATTCATGTGTCCCCTAAGGCAGGCAGGCTGGGGTTTAAAACCACACCACAAGGATATAAACTTGACAAACACCAACTGCATGCTAAAACAAGCCAAGCATTTCTTGATCTGGGTCGAGTGCTCAGAGGAGGTTCGATGAATATGAATGTTTACTGAGGCATATCAAGTAAAGTATATCCACAGCCAGACTTAACCCACCTAAATGTGTCTTATGGTACTATATTGAACCATACTTTATAATTTGTATACTTGTGCATACTACTCTATGTGCAGCCCATACTTGTGCATACTACTCTATGTGCAGCCCATGCTTGAGCATACTACTCTATGTGCAGCACTTATGGCCACACTAACAACTGATTGCTTTCTTCTTGATGGTCAGTAACATGTTGTGCATACATGTATGTAGAACTCAGATTACAGTTTCCAGATGTGTATGTGTGTTTGCACTGTGACCCTGTTTTCATTTCTCCTGCCAAATAATGACCATTGAAGTATCAATACTTGATACTTGATTTAGCGTGTGGTGTTCAGTGTTTGGAAGCTGCTTAAAATAAACAGATTCAGTTTTCTCTCCCTTCCCCTCCGCCATAACAACCGCCCTGCCCCTCCCCCTCCCCCTTTCAGGCAGGTGAGTAAGTTGGACGGCTCGGCCCTCGCCTCTCGTTTCGGCTGCCTGTTCTTTGAGGTGTCGGCCTGCCTGGACTTCCTGTCCATCCAGCAGGTCTTCCACGAGGCCGTGAGGGAGGCCCGCAAGGAGGCTGGCGAGAGGAGCTCGCCGTTGCACCCTCTCTACATTAGCGAGGACCACAAGCCGTCGGTGAGCTTCGCCTCGGTGCCCTCCATCACCACCCCCTGCTACAAGGAGCTCCCGGCCCCTGCCACCGCCAAGCTGGTGACGGTCAAGTCATCGCGGGCCCTGAGTAAACGGCGGGCTCCCACGCTCACTCTGCTCAAGGGCTTTAAGATCTTTTGATGACCCGGTGGGACATGAGAGGAGACTTAAACCTGTGCTCAAAGACGGTGGCTCCGTTAGTCCTCATCAGTCCCCGGCCTGGAGACTTGCGCGAGACTTGCGGGTTTATCCGCGACACCCCCGACTCAGCTTTGAATGACTCCGTCGTGATGGAGGAGTGACTTGACTTGGACCAGTGAGACAACGGGTGACCACACTTGGACCAGATAACATAACACCACCAATACAGTTTTCTTTAATTGTACTTGAAAGTATCCTTTCGTGATTAAGTGCATCTTTAAGACAAGAGATGAAAAAGCAAGTATTTGTTCTTTGAGGGTTGGACACATACTGGTGGCTAAACTGATATTCCGAATGTTGATTTTGTATTAGCTACAGTTTCAGGAAGTTGAATGTTTTACAAGTTGCTGGGACAAAGTTTTGTTAGCTGCCAAATGTATTCTGGAGATTGCTAATGATGGTATATGATTATTGTATATAGTATATGTAAGTATATGGTATATGTGTAGATAGCTTGATGTATGCAACCATTTTTATCCATTTTAACAGGTTTCTGAAAACTGATGGGATATCTGTTAACTATGGATACGTTTTTACAATTTGTTTAACAGTAAAACTTTAACCTTGGAGATATTGTCATCATTTTCATGACTTTTGGGCGCCCTCTTATGGCTCATCAGTATAACTACATATGAAACAGAAAGCTACCAATGCTTTTGATGGGATACAGTTGCCTTTTGGGATAACATAAAACATGTTTGTACACTATTGTATGCCAACCAAAATGACAGGACAGAGCTTTGTTGATATCAAATATTTATCTCTTCATTATAAATGATGCATTTGGTGAAATGCCTATAACAATTAAAGTGTACCTTAAATGAACAACTAAAGGAAACCGATTGAATTATGCTAAATGATGCTACTATCTTTACAAATGTATATTTAAAATACTTTTAACTAAAGGTATAGTAGAAGAATGTTCATTTTAACTGCATTATTATCAACATTAGGTAAGGTCAAGGGGTTCTCCTGCAAAGAACTAAAAACCCTTTATAATTACAAAAGAAGTATATAAAAGGATGTTACAAATGTACTTCAGACCAAACTGGCGTCATGTCAGAACGTGTTGGCTTTTGTCTTTCTTTATTTATATGTATGACATTTATTGCCTTTACACTTTGTGATGGAGTGGTTTAGACTAATGTTAAACTGTTAACCTTTCCCAAATTCGCAGGGTTTCTAGAAGAACCGTTTAGAATAAAATGTAACCTTCCAAAAAGGATTTATGGAATATGTGGGCATTGTGAATGTGTAAAAAAAAAGTACACTTTGCACTTCTTTATGATGAAACAAAATCAGTTTTCAACTGGTGTCCCAGATTGCCAGGAAGGTAATTTGCTTTTTGAATACCTGCAAAGTTAACACAGATATATATATATATATATATATATATATTCCATAAATTTCTGTAACTGCAACCAGCAAAGTCCAGAATGATGCCTGTGATACTACACATCTTGTACAAATAAAAGGTAAACATTTGTTAAAATGACAGTCATTTGCAAGTAAATTTGTGTTTAGGTTCTGTCTTAGCAGAGTAGCAGTACAGAGAAACATGCAGTAACTTCTTCATCCCATTACTGGCTCTTTAACATCACTTCTTCTATCTCCTCTTTCAACTCATCATTTCTTTCAACACCTCCTTTTTCCGCAAACCTCTGCCACCATAACCCCCTAAAGGCTTGACACGTTGCCGTCCTTCCACGTCAAAATAATGTCCCCCGGTTTCAGCCTATTTCCCTCCCCCTTCTCCTCATGGGGCTTGGTATCACTCACTGGGCTTTCTGATTGGTTCAGGCTGACCTCAGCAGGGGCACTGTTGGTTGGTTTGACGTCTGAGTTAACCCTCTGATTTCGGACTTCTGGGACAACGACTTGTAGTTCTTCCGCCTCTGGGTTCCTGGCCAGAGCTGCGTTCTTGTAGTGTGCTATCTTCTTCCTGTTTCTGTGGGGAGGACGATGTGAATATGGTCACTGTGGTGTGAATAAAGATAGCTAGGGAAGCATGCACAAGTATGGGAACTGCCTTTGTTTTCTTCCATAACAGGTCGGAGTATGAAGGATCCAGAGAGTTATGGAACCCTATTCCCTATGAAGGGCACTACTTTTGCCCAGTAAACATTAGTCTAGGACTATGGTGCCATTTGGGATTATGACTAGGGAATAAGGTACTATTTGGAATGCAGACTATACTAAGGCTGATGACTATAAGCACCTTTTCTATCCCGTTGAATCATCGTAGATTATTTGGACCTTGCATGTTTAGTGTTACAGTGTGTTAGTCTTTTTGAGTGAGTACTGCACTCTACTTGAGGTTAACATGTGTTTTTACAGGTGCTTACTTGTTGGCCATGGAACCCATTCCAAACAGCATACAGCCAAGCAGAAAGGCAGCCAAGGACAGAGCCAGCACAACAAATGTCCAGATAGTTTCTGTGACAACAAAAAAGAACACTGTTAACATTTTATAAAATCCCATGTGAAAATGTGATTTAAAATAAAAATGTTTTAATATGAAACACGTGTGCTTATTTTAGAGGCTTGGGGCCTTGGGGAGGAGTTCACTATCTTGTGAATGACTATGAGAGGATGTCCTTCACTATAAAAGATATCCTTTTATTGTATTTGCTGGATCATATAAAATACACCATCAGTTATACAGATGAAACATTTTTGGCATATCATGTCATTTAAACAATTATACAATAGTGGATTGTACATGAATACACATCTCAAGTAAGATACAGAAATGGAGGTGTTCAATCAATTGAAATGAGCAATGTTAGGAGCAGCATTTACGGTCTTCGGTGCGATAGTACCATCTGAGGTACTCGTGCTCATCGTTCTTGACAGTAGGCAGCACTTTCTGCTGTTCAGCAGCTCCAACCCCTAATTCATTCGACACACTCGATGCCCTTTTGGATCCTGCAATGGCCAACGCAAACAAACAAATGTTACATCACCATAACCTGTCCTCGCTTCTCTGGGGACAAAATGGCGGTCACGAAGACCGCATAAGACTAAGATGGAAGAGGTGTCTACACGTTGTGTAGGGACACTGAGTTAAAAAGTTCTAGGCTAGGTTTTTAGATGCCCGTTCCACCAGCCCTAATCAATTATTGAGTCGTTATAAATTCTGTCATTCAAATGGCGATTTTAAATGCTAAATTTAAGTCAATTCAGATAAGACACGATTAGAAGCAGTTGGGGTTTCTTTATTGTCAGTTAAATTCAAATGAATTCATTTAAAATGATACATGTTAAACTAACTTGATAACACATTTTTTAAATCATGTAGTTGTGCTCGTCTACTCACTCAGCCTCTCCAGACATATATCCCCTATATCCAGGGACCTCCACCGAGTCCGCTTGCTCCTTCGGGACAGTGTCAGTCGTTCACCGTCCGTGGAGAGCTCCAGGGAATTGTTCCCACTGATCAGCCTGTCCCCCACACACCCCCACTGCAGTTCTCCGTCTCCCCCGTTTTCCTCATCCACTGCGCCCTGGCAGTGTACGGTCATGACGGGGTCGGTGTGTGTGCCAGACAGGCACCGGGAGGTCCCCACACTCCTGACGACGCTTTGGTCCCACCAGATCCACTGCTGGAGCCCAGAGTCCAGGCTGCATTTCTTCAACTTCACCAGGCCCGTCTTTGGGTTGTCCTCCAAGCACAGGCTGTGGACGGTGTTGTGGATCATGAAGCTGCCTGCCCCTGGGATTGAGGTGGTCTCGTATTACACATACAGGAGGATGTGACAAAACAGATCCAAAACATGTTTTTTTATGTATATATATTTTCTTTTGGGCAGCGTTACCTTGCAGGAGAAGACTGAGTGTGATCCATAGACAAGACATGTCTGAAGTAGATGGAATCACCAATGACTGGTGATATGAATCAGAATTATTTTCATTCTTTTCAGAATTCATTTCATTGGTCTATATTCCGTTACTAACGAATAATCATACGTATGTACATATCAATTTGCATTGTGGCCCTGCTTCTCATTAGAACATTCAGAACCATCCTAGGCTTGGTCTCATTAGAAACCCTACAGAGCCATTGTTTATACTAAAGGCACCTCCTTTGTACTGCAATTCCATTTCAGAACAAACAAATCAAACTGGTGAGCATGGCCTGGATGACCTTACCTGTTCCTCAGATGGTACAGGCTTACAGAGGCTGTCAGGTGTTAAACATAGCCAAGCAATATTTGCAACTCTGAAAGGCTTCCATACTACTTCCATTACTCTTTACTCTAAAACTAATCTTGTAAACAACCAACAAGAGTGCACGTTTATGGCAGATAGTTGCTGCTCGTGCTATTAAAATGTCAGTGGAAAAATAAAACATATAATTTCCCATTCCTATCCATATAAACACAACCCAAATTAATCAAGTTGACCTAATGATTGACTAACTGTGCATGAAATAAAACAAGCTGAAGGTTATCAGTATTATTGTATGAATTACAATTCAAGTCTCCAAGAAACAAATGTTTCTGTCAGCATCCCTTTCCATGTACACAATGGATATGGCTATACTGCAGTACTAATTTAAGATTATTGATACAGCTATTTACCAATCACAGGCATTTGCTTGGCTTTGTATTAAGTCATTTCTATTCAACCAGAAAAGTTGAGGTCAGAAAACCCTTTGTAAGGGGCAAGAGATCAGCAAAGAAGAAGTCAATGTGTACATGCAAGACAAAATCCAATTACATTTACTGTGGTCCGAGACATTTTCTCGGACCACAAACACTAATATCTGACAATGGTATCCTCTTCTCCTCTTTGGGGGTCTTTTGAGGCTCTTTCTTGGACACAAAGAAGCAAATAAAAAGTTTACTTACAAATCAGAGGGTGTTGCGCACAGACTGAGCAGCAGAAGGGAAGAACAGGCAGGAGAACAGTGTAGTAGGGAGATCATTACTACATTACTAGGCATGATTCTACCTGTCGAACAGATCGGAGGCTTACCAAAGGTCATGTGGGAGGAGATCGGTATTCCCTGAGCCCCTTTGTACTGTCGATTGCATCTGTAAAATTACCCTTTATATTGTAATTAATGGGACTTTCTATGCGATGTAATTTGTGTTCATTGACAAAATAATAAGGTTCCCATAACAAAATAACTTGTTTGGATGCTATTTCTAGTGAGAGATCGGGGAAAAGGTTTTAAAACAAAATTACTTTCTCAAATATTTGAAACGTCTATTTACAAAGGAGTACAAGAGTACTTTAGCCTAGTCCGATTCTCATTCCATGACATTCTCCTCATACTGTACTGATTGAGTAAATGCTGAGTTGGTGGGGTCATTGACCACTGTTGCTGGTTACTGTTTAGTTACCTCTACTGAGGCCAGTTTGTAGACACAAGAGTAAAATGCTATGTGACTCATCGGTCAAAAGCCTTTCTAACAATATCCTTTATGGCAAGTATGGTTTTACAAGTAGGGGTAAATGGCCTTTAGTTCACTATCAGTTGTAAAGCACATTATTTCAACAGGATAGTGATATTAATGAGTGTGTCTTTGAAGTCAATGATCTCATAATTTCATTATCTCTTTTGGGCAAGCACAGACTGGAGCCAGAAATCAGTCATGGCATTTCTAACACATACCCATTTTTTTTTCTTTTGAGTCCTCCACAATTACCCTTTTGTTTCTTCCTTGCCCACAGACTTGTCTATTTTATTCCCCCCTTTTATGGACCAGAACCAAAATGTCAGGTGTCTAGTCCACTCCAAACACAAAAAAATATTCAACTACGCACCAGCGCACTCTGGGGGAGATACAACCTGGGAACCAAAGTGTCTCTTCAACAAGAAGGAGGATACCATTTTCGTAACGACCGGAAGTATGATTCAAGCAAGTCAGAAAAAAACATGGCGGCGCCCGTAGGTTGGAATGCCGTTACTGTCACTCTTACATGAATGCGGATAAATGTTCGACAATCGTGGACTAAATAAGGTCAAACATGTCACACTAATACATTACATGTATCGAGCGTTCTGAGAAATGAAATAGCCTTAAGGAGCGTTGCTGGCGTTGGATTATTTACATTATCACAAGTGCCGAAACAATAACTGAGGATGTGGAACAATGTCAACAAAAAAATATTATGTCTGAAAGTACTTCGTACCCTTTGCAATTGCTGCATCAAGAGGCATGCATCTGTGGGAGTGTGGGTCAAACGAACACAGGACAATCATAGACACTGTGGAGAAAACCCTAGCAAGACCGGTCTACTTCTTATCACTAGGAATTACTCATGGACAATACCACCTTGGAGGGTGCTTTTCTTTGGAACTGATGATTTTGCTGTGGAATCCCTCAAAATGCTGTCAGCCTCTAGGTAGGACACACAACCATGTCCATAACATTGAGTAATAAGCAGTCATTGTGGTGATTAACTCTAGCTGATTCTCAGCTCTGTGTGTGCAGTCTCTTAGTAGATGACAATTGTTAACCAGTAATGGGAAGTGCTAGACTGGCTCATTTTACTCTTCTAATCAGAGTTGTCCATTGTCTTTTTTGCAGGGAGTCGAATGATGGAGTGGTGAAGTCACTGGAAGTTGTCACACTATCCAAGGATGTTGCTGTAAAAAAGTTTGCCGATCAGAACAAATTGCCTGTTCACATCTGGCCTCTTGGGGATCTTCAAGGGCGGTTTGATGTCGGGGTAGTGGTGTCATTTGGCTGCTTGCTTCGGGAAGGACTCATCAACCAGTTTCCATTGTGAGTAACTTCCTTGTTAGGGATACGTGCAATACAAGTACACTAGCTTGAGTTCCTGTCCGCCCTAAACTGAGAATAAACTAGGAAAACAACACTTGCCAACCAAAGCAGTGTCATCAATGCCAAGAAAGAGAAAATGACTTGACAGCCGTAGGCTACTTCTAGATCTCAGGGCAGGTGATGTCACTGGCTAGAAGAGCACTACAATAGCGCACAGCTAACTAGCTAGCAGTTCAACATCAGGCAACAAGAGCGCTCCAGTAAGTCTCTCCCATAAGTTTCATGTGCAGTTTGGTTGTGAGCGTTGCGGGCGTGTGTGTTTGCTTTATTCCAGTGGCGTCCTGAATGTGCACCCCAGCCTTCTACCCAGATGGCGAGGCCCCGCCCCTGTGTTCCACACCATCCTACATGGAGATTCTGTCACTGGGGTCACCGTCATGCAGATACGACCAAACAGGTAGGATAAAGTGACCCTTACCTAAACGCCCCTGCCTTTATTTATGGCCGCTCAGGGACGAAGGGATGAGCCGTAAAAGAAACCAATCATCTTCTGGAAACACAGATTCACCAGCAACGTGCCAAACCGAGGGATGACTTAACGTAGGGCCGATGCAAACGCAGGACTGGTTTAGCAAACAGTAGTTCAGGTAAATCATGACTGACAAATCCTGCTACATGAAGAGGCTCCTAGCACCCGGCTGTATCTCTGAGTAGCCATCCGTCCCAGCAGGGTTATGAAGACAATGCTCAATAATTAAAGCAATCTTCAAACTGTTAAATGCTAACCTTCTTAAGCATTTAGTTTAAGCCAAGAGTAATTGCTGTTCCTCAAAGTCAAGAATGATTGTTGTTCCTCAAGACCAGGAAGATTGAAGTTCCTCAAAACAAGGATTATTGCTTTTCCTCAAGACGACAAGGATAGTTGAACCAAGCTTTAGTATATCTCTTATCTTTATATTGCAGGTTTGATGTTGGTCCTATTCTTCATCAGGAGGTCTACCAGGTTCCAGACAACTGCACATCTGACCAACTAGGAGTTACTCTGGCCCTCAAGGGAGCCCAGCTGGTGAGGACACTCTGTTTATGCAGACTATTTTCAAAGTTTCCCCCCAAAAGGTCCCTGCCCCCTGTGTCCCTATCAGGCCTCTTGAAAACCATGAAATATTTCCAAACTCTTTGGAGGTAAGATACACATGAGTATCCTCAATTAAATTATGTTATCAGGGAGGTGACATCTTCTTAGACAATTAGTTTCTGGATCACAGAGAAGATGATGGAAAATAGGATTTAGAACTTTAAATTAGAGAATGCCATACAGTGTACATGGGTATCTTATTTGTTTTTCTAGAGAATTTAAGTTCTTTCTTCTTGAACAGTTGATGGACACATTGAAGAACCTTCCAGAGAGAATCAAAAACCGAAGTGAGCAAACTAAAGATGGTGCCACTTTAGGTGAGTACATTTATTTACTCAAACATATGGTGCTGGTTTTAAAGGTAAACCAAAAGAATTGATGCTTGCAGGCGGCCAAGCATTCATAGCGACGTCGCTTTTTGGTCCTTCGATGTCGGCTCTTCCTATCATTGTGAAGCAGAATTCACCAAGCGTTGGATTGTTCACCCACTATAGGGGAACGTGAGCTGGGTTTAGACCGTCATGAGAAAGATTAGTTTTACCTTACTGATGAGCCCTGGGGGGCGGTGAGGATTACTATTGTCTGTGTACTTAAAGCATCCAATCATGCCTCTGCTAATACTGTCGACTCTTCTGAACAGCCCCTAAAATCACCATGTCGATGAGCTGGGTGTTATGGGAGGAACAGACCTGTGACCAGATTGACTGCCTGTTTCGTTCCATCGGATCCCGTGTAAGAATAGAAAAGACTGGATTCATGTTCAATTGGCATTAAACTAGGGAATTGCAAAAACACTTTGAAACATAAAGTTAGGTGAACACTATTCTGTAAGGTACTCTTTTGTTTCAAGAGGATTTTCAATTTCTTTTTTGCAAAGAACAGATTTTTTGTAAACATCCATCTTCATGGATTGTCACATGTCTCCCTCTTCTTGTAGATCCCACTGAGAACCATCTGGATGGACAAGACCATGAAGCTGCTGGAGTTTGCGGGCAGATGTGACATTACACTGTCAGGTAATTGACTCCTTTAATGATGACTCGATCATCAGTAACTTAAGCTGGCGGTAGTAGTTGTTCTGGAGCCTTGAATGTGTTATTATAAACAGGCTCATCTAATTTTGGAGGTCGGTGTGGAAAAAAGGTTGCCATGCCTCGTTGCACACTAGATATTCAGCATGTGTCTTGTGTGAGTGCACAAGGGCCCTACTGTGCAGAGGAGAGGTATATAGATGAACAGTCTGGTGGTGGGAGAAAGTGGTTGTGTTCAGGCAGCCATGCATGTTGACGGTGTGAGGATTTACAGCAGTGGTAGCTCATCCAAACAGCGAGGACAGTCAATCCGATATCATCTAACATTGTGTTGTGTTTTATTTTTAAATAATATTGTGCATTTTTTAATGCAGGTCGTGGAAAGACACCGTTGCCAGGATCTGTTAGTTATCTCAAAGAATCCAACACGTTAGCTGTCTGTTGTAAGGTGTGCAACAAGCTTCTCTATCCTTTATCACAAAATGTCAAATTAAATTGCCTTCTGATGGATTATAACATACTAGGAACCATGTATTTAATTATTGTCGTTAACATAAGTTATTTGTTTTGTGTGGTGCCCTAGGACGGTTGGGTCGGATTCAAGGCCGTCATGCTGAAAAAGAAGTTGTCTGCGGCAGACTTCTACAATGGATATCTCCATCAGAACTTCCAGAAAGTATCTCACCCTCCAAAAGAGGAGTGCCTGTTTCGCAGCAACATAGACAGAACCAAACGAAATTCTAAATTGGAGAACTCATTGACAAAGCAACAGACTGTGCGTTACATGTCATGATTGACCACAAAAGCAATGTACTTTACTGTTGCTTAACAAGAAAACTTATGGAAAAATGTCTGTTTTAAGACAACATGTTTGAAAGAGTTCTTGAAACGTACAAAGGGATTATTCAGAAGTAAGGCATACTGTAGCTGTAAATAAAATGTAATTGTAAAACTGGGAAATTGCATTTTTGTATTTGTTCAGGTAGTACATCCCAGTAATTCTCCTGTTTTGTGCATACCAGACAATCTAAGGTGTATACAATGTCCTGAAAATCTATAAAACACACTATGTGTAATACTGAATGTGATATTGGTGATTTTATAGAGTCACTGGTGTGATAGTGAAAATGTGTTGTTGAATATAAAACCAATAACGCAGACTACCAAAATGATTGTATTTGCATAAAATAACATTCTCAAATTGTGTACACTATCAAAGATATTCACAAGTGTATTTTTCACCTTTGTTATTTCCTCAATGATGACAAGTCAAACCAATCAATAACGTTATTATTATGTTATGTATTGGAAATTGTAATATTCATTTCGCAGTTGCAATAATACAAAGCATGCAGGGTCAGATTTTCCCATTTAAGAAGACAAAATGGTGGTTTTCATGTTTGAATCCCACTTCATCAAAATAACTGTTGAACATTGGATTGCAATGACACATTGACATATTAAACACTAATACAGAACTGCTTCACAATGCTGGAATATGGCCACTGTGTTTGTCACAGAATACCGGCCATAGAAGACACTCAACTGGAAGGCTTTACAAGAGGCACATACCACTGTAAGAGAAAACAGAATTGTTTTACTAATCGAGCAGCAAAGAAATGACTGTATTGACTTGACAACGTGGACATAAATTGGATCAGATACACTATATGGAAAAAAGTATTGGGACACCTTCACATTACACCTACAGAAGCTTATATAACATCCCATTCTAAACCCATAGGCATTAAAATATTGTTGGTCCCCCTTTACAGCTATAACAGCTCACTATATTCTGGGAAGGTGTGTCTGTTGGAATTTTTGCCCATTGTTCTGGAAGGGCATTGGTTAGGTCAGACTGATGTTGTCAAGAGGGGCTGGCTCGCAATCTCCGTTCTAGTTCATCCCAAAGGTGTTCGATAGGGTTGAGGTCAAGGCTCTGGGCGGGCCAGTCAAGTTCTTCCACACCAAACTCATCTAACCATGTCTTTATAGACCTTGATTTGTGCAACAGAAAATAATTTTTCCCAATACTTTGGTCCAAATTGTTTATTTCCCACCTTCTCACAAGGGATATCATTTTTGTTTTAGCTCTGCTAATCAAGTCTTTGATCACAGGAGAAAGGCATGTTATTACAGAGATGCAGCATGGCTAGGAAAGCACCAAATCACATTGCAGGATTCTTTGCTGTTGTAATACTTTTCCTATTGGAGAGAATGTATCGTTATCTCTTACCTCTTCTGTCATGCCTGCTGTCTTCCGTCCCTCTGTGTTAAACGGAGGCTTCAAGTAACCTTTGAAGTGCTGCTTCACCAAGTCATGGAAAGTTGATAAGCCATCCTTTAAAGAGCATCAGGAAGACTGGACATTAGTTACTGATGATGTCACACTTTCAGGTGTTATGCTGGATGAAGTGATCCTCGAATGCTTTTGTGAAATCCCAAAATACACAACTTCTGTCCGCTTGTTGACAAGCCATGACAACCAATGACAAAGGAGCCAGAAACACTAAAGCAGTGTATACGGATCTGCCACTAGTCTCAGAGGAATCAGGTCCAGACTCATGAATCCAAAGCAATGTGTGCACACATTTCACGTATGGGTGGCTCCAACGTAATTCAAAGCAGGCTTGCTATAATAAAATAATCTGCTCCTTGAATCCAGTCTATGCCACGGACCGCTTGCCAATAATCCGAGTTTGAGCAGGGTAGCGCCAGAAGACCACTTGGGTGTTTTTACAGTCTCCAGACCTCCATTGGCCGACTGGGGCCTGCACGGTGATTAGGGTCCAGTCAAACACCCGTTGGGAGTTTACATAATGACATAGACGTGGCGTCACCACAAATTGGACAATTCGGTGTGGAATGTATACATGAAAGAAATGAAAACCACATCCGTACCCGTTCTTCCTGTGAACAGATGTAGGTAAACCAGCGGAGGCCGGCCGCCACGTGAGTGATCTCATCCCTGTAGATGACCCCCAATACCTCCACAGAGCTGCTGTCCCCCTGGGCAGCAAAACGGGACAGGGTCTGGGGGTGGACGTCCAGGCCCCTTGGGAGAGTAGAGAGAGTAAGGTAGACATACTATATTTGATTCTAGTAACGGACTTCTTTTAATATACTGTCTAATGGTTGTTTGTGACCAGGAATGATTCATATGTCTCAAAACTATCCAGACTTTTCAGATATCATCAGCACCATAGGTGTAGTAGGACGTGGCTTAAGGTAACAGGGACCATGTATTCAGTACACTGGTAACATAACACATTTACCAAAACAGATTAAATCATTCTTTGTGACCATGTTCGGTTTGGGCTTTAATGTGTGTGCTGTACCTTGCTTCATGCACCATATGGACAATGGCGAGTCTCGCTAGAAGGTCCTGGGATGTATCTGTTGCCGACTGCCACAGTCCTGTGGAGAAAATGGCAAAAATTGCTCAGCAAACACTTGGCCGATATTCAAACTTTTGATGTTATAGCTGCTTGCTAGATCATTTCTGAATTGAGCAAACATATGCAGTGTTTAACATGTGATATCTGGGAATACTGCCTTTGAAAAAAACACAACTGAATTTAGTCTTGGGCTCAGTCCAGCAAAGCCAAAGAAACACCCACCATTATGAACAGGTAACGCGCCGAAGAAGCTGCCCAGTTCTGTGATCCTTGTCTCTAGTAAGTGGTAATGCTGTTGAATACAGTAGAAATGTGTTGTTTTTGTCCACCTGTCCACCACTCAGAACACATACAGAATGATTCAAATACCCACTCACCTTGGCCTCGTCTCCAGCCACTTTGACAAAGTCATTGAAGAACTGGCGGGGCAGAGGATCTCCAGTCTTTAGCCTGACCAATGAGAAGCGAGCAATGATGTCCCACGACAGGTCGATAGCCCACTGCTCTATATTAGCCAGGGAGTGGAGGAGGGCTATCCTGCTAGCCTGATCAGACAAACAAATATAAAATACTTGCTGTAGATTTGTAACATACAATATCTGCTTATGTCATAAAACGAAAAAAAGCAAGTTTAAACCACATTACGTACGGCGGGCAAAACTATTTTTTAAATGACGGCCAGAAATCTGTTCAAAAAGACTTCTCAGTATGGTAAAGATCTAGTGATTAGGGTGGGGTGTCTTCACAGTGCCATTACTGGTGTACATCATCATTTAGTCACTGTTGATCTTCCAGCAGTTTGGCTACATTTCAGAGACATCAGTTCAGATTGCCAACCGGTCTGGTGGAGTGTTCAGCGTGCAGGAGTCTAGCCTCATTCCATGGAGGAGTGTGTGTAGGAATTGTAGGGGGTGTTGCTGCTACCTTCACCTGGTTGAAAGTGTCAGTAATAGGATAAACCCTAGCATGGGTGTGTCTGTCTTTAATGGACACAGATTATAAGGAGAAACAAAAGAAAAGCCCTTGTTTAATGCTTGTTGTCACACACTGACCTGTGTGCCCCCTTTTCCACGCTTGATTCTACCTGGCTGAAGTACAGTCAGGTTTTCCTTCCGACTGGGCTGGAGAGGTGGAGTAGCCTCACCTACCACTGTCATCACCCCACTGGTCCACCTCTCCTGGACCTCCAGGGTCAAGGCTACCTACAAGGTTGGGCTCAATGTCAGTAAGACAGTGAGATATGCAGGGATTAACAAGCCATCAACGTTAGCATTTTGCCCATGGTAGTCCAGATGTAGGCAGTCATTAACCCTGATTGCTCCTAGGTCAGTGCTGTCAAAGAGGTCTTCTCAGTTGTCATGAAAACAAAAACAAGGTATTCCCTGTCTGTTTCAATCTTTTATCAAACACGACCTAATGGTCCATTCCCTTCCCGTTTAACTTCTTCATATGGTGGTCAGTGAGACTAGGGCCTACCTTCTCTTTAGGGTCAGGTGTGCATAGGATCTTTGTAGCCCAGAAGCACAGTGTGTCCTCAGAGGGTGATGACTTGAAATCATCAGTGGAAATGTTGCCTAGAAGAGATCTCTAACCAATGAAATTCATATAATTCAAAGCTTTTGAGAACAAAAGATCTTAGATGCCATCCTGTGCTCCGATATTTTTGTGCTGCTGAAAATGTTTGATACACCAATTCACGAATAACACAGCAAGAAAGCAAAAACAGCTTTTTCTTTATAGAACTGTTTTTGATTGTTGTTTACTAGGTATATTTTCTTACCGTTACACGTTGGGTTTGTCGCTGGGATGGGACTCAGAGACACCCTATTCTGTGTTTTGACATAAATCATGTCTTCGACCACCCTGACTTCATATATCTGGTTCTGTAGAAACACAACACATTACGTCTAATTGTGCTATTGATGAATCGGCCAAATTCGTGTGTGCATGCATACACACTCACAACAAACACTTAATACTGCATCTTTATGATGTATCACACATTGTGCCTACCTGGGCCTTATGGTGCTAATCTAAACACCTCTTAAACAGTGTTACAGACAACAGAGAAACATATTTAGAATACTAGAAATAAATAGCCTCTGTTGGAGACCACCTGGCTCTACCTGCAGTCCCATGGAGGAGACACCGGTCTCCAGGCAGAAGTCAAAGTGATGCCAGGGACAAACAAGCACCCGCTTCCCATCTACCAGGTCTTCAATGTCCCCTAGGTCAAGAGGGCCTCCTATACAACACACCAGCAATGCTGATGACATCATAACGTGACTGTGACCCTGTTTCTAACAGGTAAAAGATACGGTTCTATAGCAATGAGTAAATTAAACTTACCTTCATGGGGACAGGATGAATCCATAGCCCAGAATCTGTCATCGTCTGTGTGAACCAGGACGATGTGTTCACCGTCTTCTGAGTAAAGTCTTGGGGAAGTGGTAGAGAAATCATGCACCTCAACGTTCGTTTTATATTTTGCGGCTAATCGTTTTAAGAGCTTACAAAAAACATTTAATTAGGTTAAATTCTTATGATAGAAAATTTGACAGAAATGTCAATCTGTAACCGCTGATCCAATCCACCGGTGTAGTTGTGTGTATTGGAGTCAATCCTACAACGCTTTAAAAAATAATTTCTGTCATCGTCATAGAATACTTGGATGCCATTGACGAGAACGTAATGGCCAATAGAAATACAAACGTTATTATTGCCAAGCGCGTCGTAGCATGTCACCTCTAGCCAAACACAGAATGAACGTAATTACCATCCGTATTGCATGCCACGTTCGGTTCCTGAGAGTAATGCTTACTTTGTGCATGTTGAATCAAAATCACTCTTATTCCCTACATATTGCCAGTTTCCGTCTTTGACGATTTCCCTTAGTGCAACGACTAACTCTTCTTCAAAGTGTTCCATTTACAAATATAGTGTGCAGAAAGTATTTTTAAAGAGAACCATGTTGTGAATAAATAACTAGAAAAAGCAGTACATGCAGAACTACAAACACAAGACATTGTAACCGGATCTTGGTTGTTGTACGCAAACAATTATGTCCGACCAAAAACAACTCCGAAAAAAACGAAAAAGGTTAACATTCAAAGCATGAATGCGCCGATTTATTTCTTGAATTACATTAGATGTCTTTGAAAGACAATGTTGATCACAAACGAACGTTGTCAATTAAAGCAAACAAAAAATATAAAGTAGCTGTACAACATTGTTTTTCAAAATACCGACGGGTGGAAAAGTTTGATATCAAATTTTCAGATTGTAAGTAGATCTACATAAATACAGAGAAAGTGTTAAACTAATATACAGCAAAAAACTTGTGCAAAATATCCATGATCAGTATGCTTTGGGTATACAAAGTCCAAAAGGCCAGATTGATAAAACAAAAAGACTGGCTATTAAGTTAGCCAAGCAATTTAATACCAACACTTTTGAGATCACAAGATGAAGGCAAGTATTTTGTTCAGCTCAATCTTACATACAAGAAACATACTCATAGGTGCTTTTTATCTCTTAAAAATAGTGTTAGTTAGTTACAAAATGATACATTTCATTACATGACCTTAAATGTTTTGTTACCAACATTTATATATTAAACCTTCATTTATACAGAAACGCAGACACCAATAAAAAATATCCAAGACTTTAGAATCAGAGAAGATGGGGAGTTGGTTGAATGGCACACGGATGTCACTCAACCAACCACTTTGTGCTAGTATCAGGATATCAATGGTGAGTGACGGTAGAGTTCAGTACGTCTGGCTGGCTCTTGGTGGTAGAGGCCTTGGAGAGGTCTCGCTGTGGACAGGGAGAGGGATGAACATGAATACGTTTTGTAGGTCATAAAAATTTAGTTGCACATCTTACTACAGTTTAGCCTTATAAACAAGAACTAGACACAACACTAACCAAAAAAATATATAATCCAGTTAATTGCAAATGTCGCAAAAACATTTGAACTCAAAGACAGACAAGGACAGACTAAAGGATATTGTTAATAAAAAGTTAATGGAATGAATGAGCAGCGACACACAGTCTAGTCTTACAAGAGTGGATTTTACCGTGACCTATTAACATAACCAAAGATGAAGCATTAACTCATTTGTAATGCTTAGTGGTAATGAGGACATGCACATGCTAGGTATTTGGAGGGGGAAAAGCATTATTTAGTGTGGTTTTAGTTTAGAGAATTCACATATTCAAACAAACCTTGAGGGAACATATTCAATTACTGTGTTGATTAAGCCAGTCTAAAAACAAAATTAAATGTATGAATTAGTCAAAATCGTTCACGTAAAACTCCCCTTGTGACTAGACTGTGAGCTGCTTCATGAAATCAGGACACAGGAAAAAAAAACAATTACCGCAAACTCTGAATAAGTACTGGCAACAGAGGTAATGCTGAAGTTACGCTGCGGACTAGCCGGGGTCTTAAACCCCCCGCTCTGCAGAGGGGCTCCAAATTCAGTCACCTGGCCAATGTTCTCCTTGTTCCGTTCTTGCAGTCCCGCAAGAGGAGGCTTCCCGCGAGGCGTACGCACTGACGGTACCTGCAGGGTGGACAACACAGATGATGTGGATGGAGACCAGAGGAAAGGGTAGCCTGGAGTCCAAAAATGTGTTCCACACTACCATTGATAAAACAACAGTGAAACAAACCACACAAACCTGAAATCCAGGCTAATGAACAGAAGACAACTGTGCAAATAAATATTTAAATTGTGTGTAATAGTGTCACAAGTGAATCACGGAAAGGACGGTTTGCTCTGAGTAGTCGTAAAGGTTTAGCCGAAGATGAAAAATGTTAACAAGACCAAATGCTTTGGTGTAAATAAAGAAAAGTGATGAAGTATTTACCATGCAAACGCGCTGCACTCACCTTGTTAAGGGCCAGAGGGGGGCGGCAGGGGGAGTGACAGACAGTTCCCACGTGGGCGGAGCGCACAGTGCTGTTAGAGTGGACACTGGAGAGGCTGGAGGTGGTGCCATTAAGCTGGAGATAGCGCAAAGACCGTTAGGAAAGCCTGCGTTATTATGACAAGAGTATGAAGAACAGAGCAGGAGGCAGCAAAGTCGTGAGGCGGGTACCTTTCGTGTTTTGCTGGGGGTCGCGTTGCAGAGGAACCTCCTTTTGGTAGGAGTCCTGACAGTAGTCCCATACAGCATATCTTCCTCAATCTGCTTGTTCTTTTTCAGTTGCTGTTACAATTAAAAAAAGGCCCAGACGTAGATCATGGTGAACACTTCAGACAATCTCATGGGTCACCAAATCCAACCTATGAGGAACAATAGTCTCCAGGGTTGGGATTCTGCTCTGAAATGGCTTTACCCTCTCCAGTTTCTCCTTCTCCTTCTCAATGCGATGTTGCTCCCACTGCTCCTCCACAAACTGCAGAAACCTCTGGCCATTCACCAGGAACTCCCTGGCCTGCTCCAGCTCCCACACATCAATCTGAGCCTTCAGCTTCTTTTCAAGCTAAAATGAATGAATAGAAAGTGTATTAGGAGTAACATTTACAGGAAGTACCCGCATCACAAAGGACAAATCCACTACATAATTAATGTTGTCCATGTACCTTCGGCAGACTTTTGTGGAGCTCTGCTCTCTGTTTC
Source organism: Novumbra hubbsi (assembly GCA_016801125.1). Taxonomy (NCBI): domain Eukaryota; kingdom Metazoa; phylum Chordata; class Actinopteri; order Esociformes; family Umbridae; genus Novumbra; species Novumbra hubbsi. Next base: position 24,499 of record JACXGK010001880.1, read on the forward strand.
TCCTCTTTAAGCAGATTCCCCCCTCTGTTGGTGAATCTGGTGGGGTCTGTGGCTTTTTTCTGTGTAGATGAAAGGAACAGCCAAAGATTAAAGAACATTTAAAGGACAAACGCAACCAAATGTAGTACACAAAGTTCTAGTCTTTGTTCAAGATTACGTTTTAGTAACAGTCTTCATAACCAATTCAGTTGGCTTTGCTAGCCAATATCTGTCCGGCAGCTAGTTTTGGGCACATCAATACGTCAGATACAAGATAGTTAAAAGGATCCTGTCCATGTGTTGGTATGAAATTAAAATGTGTTTTTTGCAAATTCTCACTCTGCCTCTGAGGGAGGAGTCACTGCTATTATTCAAACCAACCCTGGAGCAACTTTGTGCTTTATGCCAGTTAGCCAAGAGGTGGGGGTTACAATAGCCATATTTTGGGTATGGGTTGAATCAAGGTTTCTCCGCCTTGTTGTGATCTAGCCACTCCCAGTTGGGTTAGGGTTAGTTGCTATAGACAATCAACAATGTTCAAGATGTTCTTACATGATCCAAGTTGTTGTCAGTGATCCTCAGTCTCTCACCTCCAGTTCTATGAAGAGTCTCCAGCTCTCCTCCCAGCGGTGGACCCCTTCAAACAGCTCCTTGTGTTCCTGGAAGTGCTGCTTGAGCCTTAAGAGCTCAGCGTCATGCTGCTCCAACAGCTCCTCCGTAAAGTCCTCTGAAGGACAAACAGAAAAATCTGCATCAGGTGGACACCGGACTCGATATCCTCGTGTGAAAAGGGTGTTTTGATATTGCTGGCAAGAGGCTATTATAATAAAGATAATAGTAATTGTTTAAGGAGTTTCACGATCAATGTTTTACAAAGCAACGCCGCGCAAAACCAAACACGTTTAAATCCTTTCTCTGGCTTGTGGAGTAAATGAGAAAGATTTGGGCACAGAACCACAGCCCCCCCCCCCCCCATCTGAGGGAATCAATCCAACAACCTTTAGTTTACAGGCCCAATTAGCCACTCAGCCTAAGCTTTTGTCTCAGCCTATGTCTTTAAAGCAAAAGCTTTTATCAACAGGTATTTCAAAGCTTGTGCTGTAACTGTAAGATAAATCTTATTAACCAACTCACCGCTGAAATAGGGAACAAAGGCCTGACGCTGGTCGCTGCTGAAGAAACATTCCTCCCAGAGCACGGCAATCTCTGTGCGGATGGCTTCAGTAACATTACGAATGTTCAGTAATTTCAGCTCCACTAGACGCCTCCGCTCTGCCTCTAACTGAGATGTGGAAGAGAAAACAACTGGGTTCTGACATTCCATTTCTATTTCCTTATTCTGTGTAAAGCACATTGAATTGGTTTTATTCTAATGTATTTTTTATTTTCTTAAAATTGTTTCTATGTATGAATTGTGCTAGATGAATAGACCTGCTTTCTTGCTATTGATTGATAGACTGTTTAAAAACATTTGAATGCCAGATATTACAGACAGGCGCCCAGGCTAAAAAGACATCATAAATGCAAAATATATGTAAAAACATCAGAAAATCCACGCAACAAGTTAAAGTAAATGTATACGTAAAGTGTTTTTGTTTACCAAAATATATAAGTATTTAAATTAAATATATACCCGATAATAACATTAACACAGGCCCAAAAGGCAACTTAATCACACAGGTTTTGCTCTATCTAGTGACTGGGGGGCCATTTGGGAATCAGGTTAAAATACTGACAGCATCAAGGTTCTTCTTCTTGGAGGCGACCATGTGTTCTGAGAGGAGCTCCCTCTCCCCCTGAGGCACCTGCAGCCTGTCCCACAGCTCCTGGATCTGCTCCCTGTGAGCCTCACACACAGCCTGATTTTCAGCCGTCCTCTCTTCCAACTAGACAGAACAAAGCAGGGACCTTTAAAACATTTAAACTGAAGCTGAATGTTTTACTTAAAAAAACAACAACATTTTAAGGCTGATTTGGAGAAGACATTGAGATACAGATAACCAAACATGAATGGTTCAGCCCCCCCCAAACCCTAGCACCCCTGATCCCATGCGGTCCATGGTCTGTTGCCATGAACACCCTGGTCTAGTCATTGATGATGGGCCCTGCTAGAATGAAGACACTGCAAGCCAATAAGATGCAGCCTTCCATAGCAGAGTGAAGCATTGGAGTGCTGAAAGATTAGCATATAGAGCAGCACTGCAGTAAAGAACCCCTAGAATACAGTCTCTGACTGTTACCAACAGCAACAAGGTCAGGTTCCGGCTTTAAAGCTCTTCAGAATCAGCGTTATTACCAAGTAGGTTTACCCATACAAGGAATTTGCATTGGTGCATAACAGGAAACAGGTAATGGTAGTAAGTGGTTTGTACCGGACAAAGTAAAGCATTCACAATACCCGACTGACTGTGATCGTACCTGGGCAAGGAGGTGTTTGAGCGAGGAAATGTTGTCTGTGGACAGGCAGAAGGCGTCCTCATCCTCACAGACTATGTCTTTCTCAAAGCTGGTCTCTGGCAGCTGGTCCAGGTCCTCCATGCACAGAATGATCTGCCTCTTGATGCTGACAAACTCAGCATGCCGACGCCCCTGCAGACAGAAGCCTGCTGTTAGGTGGGGCATGCAGACATGTTTATTGTATTAACAGCACTAGCAGGATGATGGCTTTCCACCAGACTTCCAACTCATAAACACAAAACTGCATTAAATAGTGAAGCTTTCAAAAAGATCAGCAGCATATAAATTATAACACATTAACTACCAACACTCTTTAACAAACGCTTCCAAGAAACAAGAGCCACTTTCACATGTTCGGCCCGTGAAAATGCCTATTACAAATATATACATTCTAAAGAACTAGTATGGGAACTCTGTCTGCTATTCCAACACAACGTTTGTCCACCTTCTCTGCGGTCTGCCTGGTGACATGCTGGCGGAAGCCCTCCAGCTGCTCCAGGGAAGGCACCGTGTTGTGGGAAAGGGAGTAAGCCTCCGAGCAGAGGATGTCACAAAGGTCCTGGTCCCGCTCCGTCAGGGCTTTGAGCTGATGCATCCTCTGGCTCCGCTCCTTCACCAACACCTCCACGTGGGTCCGGATATCCTTCTCCTGCTGCAGCATGGTGATGCCACGCTCCTCCTGGTCACAGAAAAGATGGAGGGTGACGTTGCCGCTAGATACTGACCTAGAAACTGTTTTGGGTGTCCCTAAACACTAATGGTTAAGCGGATTGGGTTAAGGTGATTGTGCATTGGAAACGGATCCTAGGTCAGTACCACAGAATAAAATGTCTGTTTCAATCCTGGAAGGTACAGGAGGAGTGTTTGATTTAATTCTTCACTTAGTGATCCATACAGTCTGGAATGGCCTTGTTTAATAGTCTACTTATTTTCAGCCAAGTGGCTCCAGATAAAAAAACTTGAGGCACTTCCTGAAGCTTCTGGATGTGTATGGATCATGTTCATTATCACAAGCGACACAATATATAGGGGAGGCTAGACTTTAGTTGGTCAACAACCCTAGCAGACGCATTCATTTATACTTATTGAGGCCTATGCAGAATAAGGCTGCATAGACATTTTGCCATTCATGCAGTGACTGAATGCAAAGTTGTTTTGATACACCATGTCAATTTGACTGGAGAACTAAATAGAACAGGAATGCATATTGCTCATAGATTTGCTTTACACAGTATGTAATTAGCTTGCAATACATTTTCACACCTTGTAAAGAAACAATTAAGATTCTTACCTCAAAGGGTTGAAGCTGCAACTCCAAACACAACGTATCCAATTGTTTGCGACAGGCTTCGATGCTTTTCAACAACCTAGTCCTAAGAGACTCTTCCTCTGCAATCATCATGTCTAGCAGACCCTGTGATTAAAAGTTTACAGAAGAATATACATTTTATAATTCTGTTTGTTTGTTTTCTAAAGTGACAGGGTGATGCTAAGAACTGACCGATTCACTCAAGCAGCAGTCATTTAACATTTTGGACTACTTGAAATATAAAACCACACAAGGAATAACAAATGAATGACTATGGGAGTGAAGCGACGACCAACTTTTGTAATTATTAAAATACATTTACAAAAACTATTATACAAATTTAACAATACAATTGTAATGAGTAGAATAATTCTATTAAATATATTCATGTCTACGTCTCAAAGTAACTGTTGCATTTTTTTTAATAATATAACTAAACGTTTGTTTAGTACCGTACATTAAAAATGTACAACATATAGGGAGATAATATAGTAAATAGATTTAACGTTGAAAATGATTGAATAGAAGTGACAAGCATATAAGATAATTGTATATGAACACAGAGCACAATATACATGTCCAGGTAATGTACACATGTTTTGTCATTATTGACCTCTACAAACCACCTGCTGGAGGCTTTCTGGGAAAGCTTTTATCTTCACAACAGAAGCTCCTACAATCACTGCTGAACCATGGCTTGTAAACAGTCAATCTTGGATTACATGTAGAATTTAAACATTTGTAAAATCCCTTAAAAGCAGGTTTGATATTAGCCTGGGCTCCCGCTAACACCTTGGACCAGAGATTCCTAAGTAAACTACAGCAGGTGCACAGGAAAGGGTCAATATTTTCAGAAAGTTGTTCATCATAAAACTATACTGAAGTGAGAATGTGTGAACTCACCCTAATGTGATTCTTGACCACATTGGTTCTCTGCAGTCTCTGGTCTTCTGGTATTCCTATCTCTTCCCAAATGTCCTTCAGCTGACAGAGAGCTTTATTCAGGCAAGCAACAGACTCAGCTGCGAGCACCTCACTGAAATCGGGGAAATGTAGCCAATGTTTTCAAATGACAGCTAAACTAGCAAACGAACGGGTTAAAGAAATAATCAGTGCTATATAAAACAAAAGTACATTTCAGGAAAGTATCCGGACAACGGGTTCCCAGATGCATATTGGAAACAAAAACATTGCAAACTTTGCAATTTTAACCGTATTGTTAATACATTGCGGCAGCAGAGGTATAAAAAAGCAAACGTTGTATGCGTTACTTTTAAAGTCGTCCATAACTAAACAGTAAAATTACAACGTATATGTTAACGTAACAGCCATTGCAGTTGTACAGTATGTAGTTAGCTAGACTACTAATAATGGTTAAACTTTATTTGATGACACGCCCAGTCGTTATAACGTTAGGTAGACAGTGCTGTACAGTACTCTAACGTCGCAGTACTGTGTGTTTATTAGTGGACAGTGCTTAATTAAAACGCTAACAAGTGACAACATGTAGCGTAGCCAACTAACTGGCAAGTTAACATACGTTAATTTGACACGCTAAACCACGCCAGCAAAATGTCAGGAGCGGCAGTGTAACTGTAACATTAATCCAGTAACCAGCTTTATTGTACGTTAGGTAAGTAGTTAAAATATATCGAAATATTAGCCAACTGCTGAAACACTTAACCCTGAGCGACTAGAAACACCGCATGCTGTTCTGTCAGTTAACGTTATAACGTTGAAAGGCTGGCGAAGTAAGATAACGTCTTAGCTTGAGACACTGCAATTCTGCAAACAAAATTACAAAGTTTAAAAATGTTATAAAAGTATCTTGCCTCTTTCTCATCGTCAATTCCCTGTATTTTCTACTTCAATTGTGTTGTTGATACTGGAAAAACATATGGTTGTTCGTGAAACCCGGATTATCCTTCACGTCTGACTTATTCAGACTCCACCAAGCCGTTTCTCTCCGATTCAAAACGTGCATCTAACGTGGTCTTGTCTCTTATTGGTTGCAGACCTCGTTGTGTAATCGTTTAGACGTTTTAGTAAAACACGCGCATGTTCAAGGGCGTGGCTCTAGAAAAATAACAGTACGATTAAAGATCATTTCATCTGGATATGGAGGCAGAAAGAGCTTCTCGCATTACACTTTTATCGGATGTAAAGGCAGCTAAACCCAGAAATGCAATTGAGTCTCTGCCATAAAGCGCAGAACTGAACGTGCGCACGCCATAGAATCATATGCTGTCCTCCGATATATTTACTGACAAAAAATTGAAGTGTCAGCATGTCAAGTTTACTTGTTTGTAGTTATAACATTTCTAAATGATATAGCCACATATGACACTGGCTGGCTATAAATATGTTTTAGATTTCTAGAAAGTGACTACTAAGGAAGACTTTTCACTACGCCATTACTTTTGAAACCACAAACCCTGCCTGGATCCGTTCAATCCGGTCCAGTCAGTTTGGGAAGAATTCCCGGAAGTATCCCGTTATGGTCCTTCTGGGTTTACATTTTTTATCAATACGTTATGGCGACCTGTTTTAACATATTTCCTTCCCGAGTTGCAATTCTAAAACGTAGTTGTAGCATAACTTGTTTTACGGTCACTATATCCATAGTATTTTGTAAATAATGAACATCTGTATCAGTAGCTTGGCTTGCAATACCGTGGAACCATCTGTACAGCGGTACTACAATATGTGATAGAAAATCTTTATAATAACAGTACAGAACTTTAAACTACCATGTACAGAAATGTGTTTATTTCACCTGCATAAAATTCAAATTATAATAATGCAATTATATTTATTTGTACAGAAAAAAAAAAAATCAGCACATCCTACGCTGGAAAAGCACAATAATGGAATATTGTTCAACATCAATCCATTCATGTTTTTCAGTAGGAAGGACAAAAAAACAATCTGTCTTACTAGTGACTGCGTCAAAATACTGAATATAAACAGTTTGTAGTAATTGTTCTTGGTTGAAATTGTCAGAAATATGTAAGTGTCTCCAAAATGTCACAAGCTGGATTCTCCCACTGGCACAGATAAAAGACCCCAGGACTCATGCATGTCTGTCCAACATAGACTCCAGAACTCTGGCACTATTTGTGATTGCTGTGGTCACCACAACAAACTTATAACCTGTAAAAGACCAGGGACAGAACATATCATGAAATGGGATACAGATAATTATTTTGACCTATAGCAATGTAGACTACACCCTATGTAGTATGAAGAAAAGACAGAGAAGCTAAACTAAATTCAGTACAGATCATCTTTTTGATAAAGAATAAATAAATAAAAGGTAGAACTAGTTGTAGATCTACTAGACAAAGTATTTTAAAAATAAAACAAAAAAACACATTTGCACTTACTGAACTAGAAACAAAAGTTACAAATAGTGTGACGAAGCGTTATTTCCTAGTTGAAACCCTAGATCCCAGTCAGCAACCCTCTAGTTACTAAGACGACCTGTCAAGACCATGGCCGTACCAAAATATTATGCCATTTAAATAAAAATTACCAGTACCGTCCCCCCACACAATCTCCATTCCCTTCTCTACCTTTCTCCTTGCCCAGGAAACGCAGGGCCGAGATCTCAGAGTAGGTGCAGCCACCCAGGAACATGACCAAGATGATACGCTGGGCATCGCTCTTCCCCCTTGCGTCTGATCCGTTACTACCTGCTGATGGTGGCAGAGAAATGTTCGGCATGGTCACCTTCACTCTATGGACGGTCCAATTGGGTGCTTTTTGAACCATGCTTCCCATGTCCATGTCAGGGCCGCTTGTCTCACCTGTGACAGCAAACTCATGCCCGTTGAGCATACGGCTGACCTCCTCCAGCCCTGTCCATCCGTCACGCTCCAGAACCTGCATATATATATGGAACAGTACGCGTGTGTGTGTGTGTAACTGGATGAATATACATTCATTCCGCATTGATCTTTGACGATACATTTGATCAACACTAATTCTAACACACTTCTGTCTAAGATGCACAGCATCTGTCGACATACTCATTGGCATTTGCCTACCTGTTCAATGAGTTTACAGCTCAAAGGAATGTAGGCCCCACTGAAGATATAGGCCATATCCCGAGGGACACGGAGGTCATATTCTTCATCCGACTTTGGCACCTTGACATTATAATGATACAGTTAGGGCTTCAGGTTCTAACCCAATACAGTTTCTTTATGAAGTGGTTAAGCAAGGCAGATTACAGGTGCTTTTGCCCTTTTAGTGGACGACCAAGCAATCCTCCCCATATGTATAATAAAGGCGTGTTTTAGAAGGTTGGGAGCTAAAATCCTTCTTACTAGATTGAGCCTCCTGCTCAAAGCACGGAAATGGCTCTTCTTGGCCAGGGAGGAGAATGCATCAGACAGCTTTCCTAAAATAAAGCAGGTTGGAAGGTTCAAGTGCTGATGTTATGCAGAGCATCCTGCCATGGTCAGAACTAGGAGTTACAGTATGACTTTGGATCATGTAAGTCTAATAAAATCACAACTAAATATCAATAACAACACTGTAAATATCCACATTGAATTCTGCAACTTATCTAACTTACAATAAGTGTTTCTCTCATTTATCTTAATTCTTACAACGATTGGAATGGTAATACAGAGAAACCAATTCAGACATTTCTTCCATTTTTGCTGGTCAAGTAGTAGGGGAAAACAAAAACAGATTGTTAAATATTAATGTATTGGGCCCTCATCCAACCTGCCGTTTTGTCATTGACCAGTTTCCCCACTCTGCTCTCCATTACAGTTAGTGTCTCTCCAGGCTGCTGCTCCACCAGCAGGCCTAGTTGCTTCAGGTTGGAGAATGTCAGGAGGTGGTCCACACCATAACTCTGGGAGACGAGACGGATAACAACACAGACAGGTGAAAAGAAATGCTGGTTTAGCCCCAAGACCCCAAACCAGTGTTAGAAAAGACAACTTCAGTATCTGCCCATGATTGCACGACTAACCTGTAGATACTGAGCTTTCAATGACCGATAATCTTTGGGAAGGAGGCCTAAATGGAAACGTAAACTGCTAAATTAAAAGAACTTACAAAATCCAATATCATTTCTTGTTTAGCTAAAAACCAACCGTGAAGACCCACCATTTTCCGTGAGAGACAGTAGACAAAGGAGCCTCATACTTTCCACCATAGAAACCTACAGAAGGTGAATTGTAACACAATAATTGAGCAGGACTTCATTATTCAAGCATAGAATGTCAGACATGACTTCCTCAAGTGGGGTCTATTTCATCGAGGTTTGTATTTTAATGTGGTTGGAGAGAACAACTATGTGACAGGTTGACTGATTCATTCAACCTGCAATCAAGATGCTACTAGAACAATGGCACCATGGTTACTGGCGTGCATATATCAAGACTGAGAAAATCTCCAAAACAATATCACCTGTCTATTGATGTGCTCCTCTATGAAGGAAATGCATTCACGGATCTCAAAACCCTCCAGTAAGGCTGTGAGGTGCAGAAATAAGTATGAGTTTCTATGCAATGTAAGAAATAGGATTTATACGGGAGAAAATACATTATACCTCATAGTACAGTATAGCCTTTGTAATCTTACAGTGCTCTGTTTTCAACATCTCTTGGAAGTCCTGTTTTGTTTTCTTCTTCATCATTGACTCACTGGCACCAATGTCTGAATAGAAACAATTACTTTTATAAGCCAATGATTGTTATCCATTATAAGATTTCTCATTCATCAAGTGAGAACATAAACGTTTACCTCAATGTAATCTTATTTGGATGTTTTTAAACTCAACTCACGCAGACTGAGGAGCCGATGCTCCTTCTTCAAACCTTTCAGCTCCTCTGATACAAACGTCTTCATCTGTTTTATGTCCATCCCACTACGCTTCTACAAAGACGAAGAGACCCAAATCATCTTTAAACATTAACTCCTACTTTCTTCTTGGAAAGAAATCCAAAAAGGACAGCAGTTTGAAAGTAACTGCCCAATGAAAATCTCAGTTTTAAAAGTTAATACAATCGAGTATAATGTACTTCAATCATTGATGTAGATAATTATGATTGGGTCAATTGGCAAACAACTGGCGTGTTATAAGCCCATGCCATTTGGTTGTTGGTGTATGCACACAGGAATCCAACAAAGTTATTGTAATTATATTTCTAAATAATGTCTGTCTAAACCTGGTCTTTGAAATTCTGTCTGACTATGATACATAACCGGCAGTTAGGATGATCTAAAACCAACAGACTTAGTCTTAATATAATGCACAGATTCAGATAGCTATTATAGCATTGTATGTGGGTTCTAGTAAACTAGCAAGCTTGCAAGATTTTTCCAAGTTATTAACAGCCAAGCACAAAAGGGTTGGAAGTGACAGTAACCTGCCATTGTACAGCATAATATCTTTTTCAAACTTCCATCATGTTCAAACAAAAGCAAAGCTCAACATTTCCCTTTTCAATGTGCAACACCTAGCAGAAAAAAGATTGGGAACAGAGATTTATATATACACACACACTTACATCATAAGCAGTCTGAAGATTTCGAGCCTTTTGACTTAGGAAGCCAAACACTTGTGAGAAGTGCTCATTCCTGATCTCGTTGAAAACCTGAGAAACAAATTACACTTTCACATAAGAATTAGGTCTTTAAACCAGTAACATGAAATCAGTTAATCAGTGTTATTCTTCTAAAAAGCCAACCTTATCTTGAGAGTTTAGCATCACTTTCATACTCTTGTCCGACGAGGTGACATCCGGACCAAATTCCACACATCCTTTAAAAAAAAAGTCATAATGTTTCTTTCTATCATTAGATCAGACGTTGGACAGTGCGCTAATGAAACATCCTTATCTGTATTTGAACATAAGATTGAAAAGATAAAGACCACGGTATACTTTTGCATACCACATTTAATCCTAAAGATATCATCTACAAGTCCTTCATAGACAACTTGGGAGCATAGAGGCGTCACAAGATCCACATCTGTGAAGGGAATGAGAGGAAGCCTTAATAGGGATCTGAACAATTAACTTACCATCAAACACTATTGTCAAATCAAAGTCACAATTTTCATACCTCAATGCATGACAATTCATAATAGGACCATTATCCAAATAACACATTTTACATTTCCAAAAATGAACGCCACAAATCAAACAGAAGGCACAGCTAGTATCAAACGACAAATAAAACAGTAAAACCCCACAAATCCACAATTCAAGGAAGACCTACCTCTGTCAATGAGGAACACATTTCCAATATCTGCATGACGAACTCTCTGTTCCCCCTCTTTCACTTGCTCCCTCCAAGATTCATACGCCATCTGAACCAGACAAGGAACAAGACACACTCTTAACAAATACTGTATTGATCTAGTCTTTATCATCTGAACCGATGCTGCGGTCTTAACAAGTTTGCATTCAAACTCAATACAGCTCAATCTGAACCCTAAAGGTGTTTGCTTTAATTCCAGCTGTACATTACCAGAGGAACTAGCGAGCTGGAGGTCTCCAGGAACGGAGAACCCTGGTCTAGAACCAGAATCTCAGATTGTATGCCATTATACAAAGCACGGGAACGTTGACGTGGTATATAGTGTCAATGCATCTTCAATGTGTTGACATACTGTGCAGGACTCACCTTGGAGCATCGTCCAATCCCGTACACTTTAGAGAAAGGGCCGTAGAGGGAGTGGAGCAGATGCAAGGCACTTCCTGCTGTTCTCACCCAGCGCTGGTCTCCCTCCTGCACAAACACGGGTCATGAGTGCTAGCTTCAGAATTAGGAAACAAGCGGTTACTTAGGGATGCCACAATTATGACATTTTAGCTGACGATAAATAACTGCGATAAACGATTTAATTATTTATATTGTCAAACGCTCCTCTGCTACCTGATAAAAAGGGATATAATTTGCTTGGTATTTCAGATATCATTTGCATGAGGTTATTAATATTTTGGCAGTAAAAATCCCTAATTCAGATTGGAGACATGATTTTAAATTCAAAATATTGTGCAAAAAGATGTTCTTGTCATATCTTATCATAATCTGGCTCTAATTGTGGCCATAATGTAATAATTGCGACAGCCCTGCGATTGTTTGCATCGTCATTCGTTTTAGAGTGGTCTTAATCCATGTGGTTACCACGTTATAGCATGATCACAATTCCTCTACGTATCAGTTGCCATTCGAATGACAGCTCCCATTGTCACTATACTCAATCAGTTTATAATTACCAGGAAGTTGTCTCTAAAGAATTCAGGAAGCTCTAAGCTGATGATGTCATCGTCAAGGGGCAGGAGATAGAATGACCACTCGTCAGTGGTCACATCTTTATACAGGAGTAAAGAAGAGTGTGTTTTATCATTTTACCACCAGAGACTTTTTGAAATACTGAAATATGAATATGGAATTTGAAAGCCACGTACCACCGATGATTCCCTGCTCCTCCAAAAGGGTCTCACAGGCATAAAACTGGTGATGGAGGCACATATGGAGATGAGAATAGGCAAAGAAATTCAATAGAACTTTCAACAAGGCCTAGAGAAAGTATACAACAAATAAAGAATAACCCACCTTCTGAGGGCAAAATATGACCTTATATCTTCGAAATTTCCCAACTGCCTTGTCTGCATTGACCACCTCTGGAATTTCAAAGGAAACCAATTTTGACCAAAACAGTAATGAAGTTTATTGTCTAACCAATCAGAGGCATCTGTCTGCACAAGATCTCAGGAGGGGAACACCAACTTTATTTTTCACTACATTGGCATCACAACAATTACACTCTACACACACTCACAACATAAATCAGCAAAAACAATACAAAGGTATATCACATAAGGGTGCTATCATTCTACTTACCACAAATCCACTTGACAGTTTGTATTCTTGGACGGATCAGAAAGCAAAGCCTGTCAAAGAAGGCATGCTGTTATGGCAGTTTTAGGCTTTCTACTGACAAATGAATCAGATGTATAGACCAACAACAAAAGTGGCTGCTTACTGATCTGAGGTGCTGACTATGGTTTTGTGTTCCACTTTGTAAAGCTTGTCTACTTCATGTTCCTACAATGACAAGGTGGCCCAAATGTTAGTTGATTGAACCTCGTTGAAAATGGACCCAGGGAGCTGACATAACGTGGTACACGAAGAAAAATTAGACTAACCTTTAGTGTTGTGACATTAGCAATGCGATCCAGGGGGCTCATTAAATCTGCCTCAATGAACAGATCCTTCTTCCCTGGCAGCTTGAATCACAACCGAACAAAATAAATGAATAATGACGATGATAAACATTAGTTAACCCAATTAAATTCCCAGAGGACAAATTTAGGAAAACTAACAGAAGAAGAGGAATACGTTCCAGAAACAAAGATTTCACAGTTTGTACAGTTTTCCATAAACAGAGAAAGCCTAGGGAATCAAAATGTAGGCCCAGGGTTATGCTCAATGAATGCAAAACCCAGACTAAAAAAAGGGCCAAGATTTGTGGTATTCGGGATGTGAATCCGTAGATTGGTCGCATGAACGAAGGACTTTGACATGTATTTATATCTCATATGTTCCATCAATTGGATTCCTTCAATTGTGATGTCCATGCTTTTTCTCAGTTTTCTCTAAACATCTATATGAGCGAAAAAGCCTAGTTTAAACAAACATGACTTGTGAAATTGGGATAGTTATGACATTTTGGTGTTAACCAGGCTTCCTTTAATTCATCTGATAAAAGATTTTCAAACAGGGGGACCTTGCTGTGGTTTCTTCCTGCAACTGTGCTATCTGAATCTGGCAAACACGTCCATGGCCCTGGTTCCCAAAGTGCAGCTGAGCATTACAATACCTTTTTGGGTCAGTCCAGACAGAATAATGATGTCTTCTGGATCAAAGAATTGTAGCTTTGCTCTGAACAGTGCATATAAACCGGATCACACCAGTGAACACCAGCCATAGCAGTTTAATCTCAGTTTAGTGGAATGCACTTTACCTGTTCCAGTAGGTAGATAAGCTGGTCTCTGGCCAGCCTCTTGAGCAGAGAGAAGTCGGGGAGCTCAGGGGCATCTCTCCTGACGCTGTGAGCCATTAGGTCAATGCTGGAACAAAGCAGCACACCTGCCCAACCTATTACCTTCCTGAAAAATACAATACAAGCTGTGTGGCTGTGTTGGAGGGTAAGCTTTATCATGACAACGAAATGTCTGCATATAGATACTGCACGTGAAAATCGACATCCTTCATATTATTAGCAAGAAAAACGTGCATCACATGGCAAAGTGTCAGGAGAGGAACATCTGGTAGCTTCTTTACCAAGTACGTTTCAGCAAACAAATTATAAATATATTAGTGGAAAAAAAACCAAACGCATATTTATTTTAAACTATGTTATCATTTGAATAACAAGCTAAACGCAAGAACACATCCACATAGGTAGGCTTGCTAGCATTTGGTTACAGCTGGTTTACCATAGTGCTACTAACAGCGGGTTTACCTTAAAGCTTATAGTTGTCAAAACCTTAATGATATCTGCATGTGGCGACTATGGACGATAACAGTAATTAAAAAGAATATACCAGACATAGACACATTTTAAAGAAATTATTTTTTTTAGCTATCAATACTAGGCAACTAGCTACACTACCTTGGCTTGTTTCCGGATATGCGGATGGGAGTTTGCACATTTTTGTTTCACTACGGACACGAAAACAGAGGGCACGAATTGAAGACATCACTTTTCTGAATTAAAAACTTGAGAGTTAAACAACCAATTTGGCAATGAGATATGTGTTGTGGTCCAGAAGGATTTTAAGTGACTGGATTTGCGGAGCCAAGTAACTCTTCCCAACATCTGCTACCTGAGTTGATCCTGGTCCAGGAGGTGAAGATCTGGGAGGAGGGTGTGGACTCTAGAGTACTACAGGAATCACTACACCAACCTCGCCAGCCTGCTCTCTAAACCGAGCATAGGCTAAAGGCTAGAAAGCCATCCCTGTTGTTACTTGAGGTGTAATTTTAAGTGCAAATATGACAAACCTTTCGTTGTACGTGTGTGTACAGTCGGCCTGGTTGAAAGGTTTCCATGAGATGAAGCATTAGCAGAACCATTTAAAACCAATGTTTTAAAAAATGTACTATGTAGGTACATACCAATACATATTTGCCAATGAATGTGTATGGTGTATGTATGGTAATAAAGGTCAATTCTATAACAGGGATTCCCAAGATGATCAAGGAAAATCATCTAGATGATCGAACTTCTTTATAGTTTCAGTGAGGAACACCTTATGTGAGAATCCATTGTAAAATTATGTGGTGTACTCAGAAATAGATGTCTAACATCCTACAGTCACAAGTTCAGAATGTTGGCTACATAGCTTGTGGTGCGATTTACACATCGTCATTAATGAAAAATCCTAACAGGACCATAATAACACATGCAGTTTATTTTGAGGTCTGACCTTAACCCCATCGTTCCAGTTACGAATGTCGCGATAATTTTTTTATTGATCCCATCAGCAGTTCCGTCATCAACACGTGACAATGGAGGGCACTCCGATCAAGTGTGCGGAGCCGAAGGGCTGCTTCAGGAATCGTGGCGAATCTCAGCTGTTTACTGTAAAACGTTAACTGCCTTGTATTGTGTGTAACTACTTTTACAGCATGAGCTCCGAGTCGGTAATCCTGTTGGACACTGTCAATTTCGCCGCTGAAAAGCACCGCAATCAACGACGTAAAGACACCGAACAAACACCATACATCAACCACCCAATTGGTACAAGCACCGGATGTTGTGACAACAATTTAACAGAAGCTAGATTATTCTTCAGCAATAACTTTTATAATACTTCAGTGCATTAATGTCTGCATTTTAATGTGCTGTGTTCTCCAATCTTACAGGAGTGGCAAGGATCCTTAGCCATGAAGGTGGAATCACAGACATTGAAGTTTTGCAAGTGTGTTACATTTTTAAGACGGTCTCTGAAAAACATTGCATTTAAAATACGTGCTCTTAAAAATGTTGAACGTAAAGAACCAATATAATTTAGTAGTATATTTCCAACTGTTTTCAGGCTGCTTTACTCCACGACACAGTGGAGGACACTGACACCAGCATAGTAGAATTACAGGCTGTTTTTGGTCAAACGGTTGCACGGATCGTGCAGGAAGTGACCGACGACAAAACGTTGTCTAAGGTGGAGAGGAAACGTCAACAGGTGGAACATGCGCCTCACTGCAGCCATCAGGCCAAATTGGTCAAATTGGCTGACAAACTGTACAACCTGAGGGACCTTAACAGATGCATGCCCACAGGTGATCATCCTGTTTGTTTTTGTCAGTATGTTTTTATGTAAATCTTCAATTTTCTCTGATACAAAGTATTTGTAAGTCTAGGCACAGTTCAAGTCTACATTAATACAATTAAGGAATTAGGCAGGAGGTTGTAGCATATGGCCAAAATAAACAAAACAAATGTCTTGTTTTGATTGCCAGGTTGGAACACAGAGCGTGTCCAAGAGTACTTTGTGTGGGCTGCCCAGGTGGTTAGAGGACTGAGGGGGGCCAACCCAGCGCTGGAGGGGAAACTAGAGGAGCTCTTTAAACAGAGGGGGGTTGAGCTTTGACCCTTGTCTGCATTTGACAGTGACACAACCGAGCAATATACTATACTCTCCTTCGGGAAACGTCTGTGTACTTTGTATTTTTGAGGTGGATTTGATTATTTTATTTTCAATACACTCCTTTGCTGAAATGTCAAATGGTACATATTGTGATCTTAAGTTTTCTTGCAGTAATAAATAAATAAGCCAGTGCTATGCATTTGTGATGAAAATGATTGATATCCGAACATGTAACTGGCTTTAATACAAGGACTGATATTACAATAGTATGATTGTTTGTGGTGGCAAGCGTAGTATTATTTTTTTCAATTCATCTTTAATTGCACAATTTTGTATGGGCCAATGCTTTATCCAAATATACCCAATTTCTGCATATATTGAAATCGTTTCAGGTTTAAATCGTAATAAAGAATATTATTTTAGGGTGGAAGCAACATAGGAACCATTGTAAACATACATTTTCCGAAGAGCGCGGATTGAAACTATTTCCGGATCCGTCTATTTTTTTGTTAGTGGGCGAGAAGACGAACTACTTGTTTTTTGTTGCTATCTAGACGTTAATTTAATTCTACATAATATCTTGATATTGTTTATCGGGCAGTCATGTCTGGACGGGACGCCCTCAACATGAAGCAACCGCCAATCCAGTCAACGGCTGGTGCTGTGCCGATTCGAAATGAGAAAGGTTTGTTTTCCTCTACCGAACGTTTGCTAAGCTAACGAGTTATCGTAAAATTACCGTACGCTAGCTTGGATATTTTATATGGTTATGTAGCTTTCTAGGGTAGAGTTTCCAAACCATAGGGGTTGTCTTCTGAGACCACCAGGAAATTCACATAATTCTTTGTATTCTTAAAATGGAAAGCGTGGAACCCCGTAAGCCAATTCAGGGACATGATTACAGCGTGCAACGTCTGCTGGCCTCAAGTAGAGTGGCTGATGTTACTAATCACGTTAGATTAGGTTTTTTGCCAGATGGATACATTTTGTGATTACATCCCAATTCATGTTTCAGTACACACCAAACCAAAATTTGATCACTGTATGATTAGAATCAATCAAATGTATTAATAATGCCCTTTTTACATCTGCAGTTGTCACAAAGTGCGTTTACAAAACACCCATCCTGAAACCCCATTGTGCACGCAACAACAAGGTTAAAGCACTGTGGCTAGGATACACTCCCTATAGGGGTAGATTGTAGGAAGAAACCTAGAGAGGAACCAGGCTCAAAATGGTGACCAGACCTCTTCTGGCTGTGTTGGATGATGTTTTAGGAATGCTATTAATAAATAATAAATCCACATGGGCTGTGTCCAGAATATGTAAAGCCTAATCTAGGTCAAAAGGATGACCAGATTTGTAGGACAGGGACAGTCCAGGGTGGGTTGATTAGGGGGTCAGCAGGGTTGCAGCTGGAATTGTCAGGTATCGTCTAGATCTGGGTTGGGGGGGGGGGTTCAGCAGAGTGACAGCGGGAATTGTCAGGTATCGGCTTGTTCTGCAGCACAACCAAGAGGGCGGGGTTGGTACTCCACAGGTGTAGGCCGAGACCTCATGTTCTTTTATGTTGAAACGCAACAAGAGACAAGGAAAGTTAGAGTGCATTTTTTTGAGTTATGGAGGAGAACTAACCCTACCCTCCCAGCACAATAATATAGCAGCATAAAATCTTGTGTCTGAGACAGGGAATTCCAGTGCCACTGTGGCCCTGTCCGGGGGCCTCCCGACAGGTGATGAATCAATCCAGCCACATTGACCAACCGCAACCACCCTAAATGAGGGCAGAGTATGGCCAGCAGAGTTAATTCCAATGGCTTGAGTGGCACAGAGGAGCAACAACTGCAAGCCAGTGACTTCGCCCTCAGGTGGCATTGGAGAGCAGGCATCCCAGTGGAGATGAGAGCCCACCAGGCAAGACCGCAGGGGTGGACAATATCAAGCCATTCCGGTCACCTTCATACACCTGGGCCAGGCTACACTAGTCATAGACCTTGCTGAAAAGATGCGTCTTTAGTAGACACTTGAAAGTTGGCACAGAGTCTGCGTTTCTAACCCTAATTGGCAGATTATTCCACAGTAGCAGAGCTCTATGTGAGAACGCCCTACCTCCAGCGGTTTGTTTAGAAATTTTAGGTACAATGAGAAGGCCTGCTTCTTACAAAAGCTATGTAGGAGCAAGTCCATGTATTGCTTTATCGGTCAACCGTAAAACCTTAATATCAGCCCTTGCCTTAACGGGCAGCCAGTGTAGAGAGGCTAGTACTGGAGTAATGCGCTTTAGAATCGTAGTAGAACAATTGAAAAACCAGTGTGCTCCCCTCGTACGTTCCCTCTTTAGGTGAGATTTCGATGGAAAAGGTGAAGGTGAAGCGCTATGTGTCAGGTAAACGTCCCGACTACGCTCCCATGGACTCCTCTGACGAGGAGGAGGAGGACTTCCAGTTCATCAAGAAGGGAAAGGATGCGGAGCCCGAGATCGAGATGGAGGAAGAGGAGGTGTCAGACCCTCGTCTCAAACGTCTGCTTAACCGCGTCTCTGAGGATGTGGAGGAAAGGTGAAGACTCCTTCTCATTAGTCTGTCGTGTTCACCAGTAGCCTCCTGTCAAGATGGATTACACTCCTATGAACAACACCCACACATATCCAGCACAACATGGGATTTTTGTTTTTGAATGTAGATCCGTCTTAATATTCGCATTGTTCCAACAACGTACCTCACACAGACACTCACCTACCTCACACAGACACACACACACCTACCTCACACACACACACCTACCTCACACACACACACACACACCTACCTCACACAGACACACACCTACCTACCTCACACAGACACACACCTACCTACCTCACACAGACACACACCAACCTACCTCACACAGACACACACACACCTACCTCACACAGACACACACACACCTACCTCACACAGACACACACACACCTACCTCACACAGACACACACACACCTACCTCACACAGACAAACACCTTCTAAACAAAACCAAAACTATCAAGGACAGCACTGACCACAGCACCGCAATCGATATTTTATCAATATGTGGATGTGAATCAGTGGCATGCAGTCTTTGGTGAACACTCGGACAACAACGCTACCGGACCACTCTTTCATACGTGTGTATACACACACACAGATAACACATGATATCGGTCAACTGGTATTTATTTTTTACAATTTTCCAGGTTGTAGAATAATAGTGAAGACATAGACAAATATGAAATAACACAAATGGAACCATGTAGTAATAGAAAAAAGAAATGTACATGTCAGATTGCATTGATGACCGCTTTGCACACACTTTCTTTACTGTTACATGAGTGTAGGAATTGCCATTAATAAATGAGTGAATTGTGATTACCCAGGAGTTCCCTAATATAGTGCACGTATAACTGTGTTTTAGTCTAATGGGATAGCATATGGATCACGCTGTGTAACTTCATATGCATTCATGGAGGCCTTTGTTTTTAGCCCCTGGATTTCTTAAACAGATTTTACTATACCGTATAATATTAATAGCTTGCATTTCAGTGGCTATACTAAATAAATATGGGGACAATAGACCTTTTTGATAGTTTAAAACTGGCGGAATATTGGTTTATTACTTATAATTTAACCCATGGGTTTACTACACTACACAATTACTCAGGCCAAACTATTTGCCCTACTCAATGTTGAGCACTGATAATTGTGGATGTTTTTTGTTTTATCCTGCCTCAGGTTGGCAAGACACCGGCAGATCGCTGAGCCTGAGGTTGTCGTGGAGAGCAGTGAGGACTCGGAGGAGGGTACCTGGCACCCAGGACGTGAGGAGAGCAGTGAAGAAGAGGAGGAGGAGGAAGAGGAAGAAGTGGATGATGAGGTAAGTGGCGTGAGGATTTCTTGTTATGGTATTTCTTGTTTGATGTGGTCTGAACAACGATGGACCTGGTTCGCGGAGTAGGAAATCGAGAGACGGCGAGCGATGATGCGCCAGAGAGCACAGGAGAGGAAGAACGAGGACATGCCCGAGATCATGGAGGTGGAGGAGGAGGGGAAGTCGGGGGCTGAAGAGGAGTCGTCAGAGTCGGAATACGAGGAGTACACAGACAGTGAAGACGAGGCCGAGCCACGGCTAAAACCAGTCTTCATCCGCAAGTAAGGACCCCTGCCGTTAATAGACTTGCCCTGCCGTTAATAGACTTGCCCTGCCAGACCCCTGCCGTTAATAGACTTGCCCTGCCAGACCCCTGCCGTTAATAGACTTGCCCTGCCGTTAATAGACTTGCCCTGCCAGACCCCTGCCGTTAATAGACTTGCCCTGCCAGACCCCTGCCGTTAATAGACTTGCCCTGCCAGACCCCTGCCGTTATTAGACTTGCCCTGCCAGACCCCTGATGTTAAAAGACGACGCAAGACTTGAGTACTGCACACATCAGTCCCAGAATAAAGTGGCTATGGGTTGTGTTGTAGTGTCTGTGTACCAAGCTGAGTGAGACGGGTTTATTGAAGTGTGTGTGTCTCTCAGGAAGGACAGAGTGACCGTGGCTGAACGGGAGGCAGAGGAGCTCAAACAGCGGGAGCTTGAGGCGGAGGCCAAGAAGCAGGTGGAGGAGCGCCGCCGCTACACCCTGAAGATTGTGGAGGAGGAGGCTAAGAAGGAGTTTGAGGAGAACCGCCGCACGCTGGCTGCTCTCGACTCCCTGGACACAGATGGGGAGAATGAGGAAGAGGAGTACGAAGCATGGAAGGTCCGTGAGCTCAAGCGCATCAAGAGAGACCGAGAGGCCCGTGAAGCGTGAGTACAGTCAGAAAACACTTGTTTTGTTTCGCCCGTGTGTCGGCCATTTTGAAAACCCAAATGGTTCTATGTGATTATGCAGCGCAGTTGTAGAAGTGCTGGATATGCAAAACTACACATAGGAACATTGGATGACAACCACAATTGTCCTATTAGAAATTGTGATTCTCTGATTGATTTGTGAAGTTAGTTTTTAAACCAGGGGAAAATGTATTGAAGCCGGCATTTGCTGTCAATGTACTCTTTCTTACTTGTTTTTTTATTCTTCAGAATGGAGAAGGAGAAGTCTGAAATCGAGAGGTTCCACAGCCTCACGGAGGAGGAGCGCAGGGCAGAGTTGCGTAACAACGGCAAACAGATCACAAACAAGGCCTCAAAGGGAAAATACAAGTTCCTCCAGAAGTACTACCACAGAGGAGCCTTCTTCATGGTGAGTTGGCTGTTGACCCTGGAGTCCACAGGGAATGGCATGCGGTGCCCTCATACTGGAAACGTACCAACCTCATGCATGTTCCTGATGTGCCATTGACATAACTGTCAAGTGAACCCAATTTGTTTACAGCCAAGATGATTGCTTGTGTATAAGCAGTGACCACTGTTGGGATGTTATTCTGGCTTTTCTGACATCCTCCATTAATGTAATAAGAACCGATGTACTCCCGATATCCTATGTTGTTCTGATCTCATGTAATATATTCCACTGGTCCAAACAGCTTGTCTGTTACGTTGTCTAAATGATGAATGTGACCCTCTGTTTCCAGGATGAAGAGGAAAATGTGTTTAAGAGAGACTTCAGTGCCCCTACTCTGGAGGACCACTTCAACAAAACCATCCTCCCCAAAGTCATGCAGGTCAGCTGGAGTTTTTGGATAGACCATTGGACAAAATCATGCTGCAGCAGTACATGTTAATATCTGGCTTAGATTGCTTTACCACGCTAGGCCACTAGATGGAGTATTATTAACAACTAGTTTCATTCCAGGTCAAGAACTTTGGTCGCTCCGGGCGCACTAAGTACACCCACCTGGTGGACCAGGACACCACATCGTTTGACTCTGCCTGGGCCCAGGAAAGCGCTCAGAACAGCAAATTCTTCAAGCAGAAGGCTGCAGGAGTGAGGGACGTGTTTGACCGGCCCACAGTGCAGAAGAGGAAGACTTAAACCCTAGGTTTAACCAAAGACTGTTCTCAGAAAGCTTGGGGTGTGTTCAGTGGAGCGAAATGTTCCAAATGTGGTATATCAATGTACTGCATGGACACTTCACTCAGGAGTCTATTATGGCCATTTATACCTGCAATACCCTGAAGCTGAGAGAGGTTTTGTGTCATGCCATGATGTTGTGGGGCTGGTTGCATCCACACATTATCTAAATGGGCACGTTCAGGCATATTTTAATGTCATTTTGTACATTTTCAAAGCAGTGCGTCGTCTTTTTTCCTCCAATGTCAGGACTTTATGCTGTTTGTCTATCCCTGATTTGTTTTACCCCCTTTAATTTGACAAACCTTTCTTCTAACTTGGAAGTAAAGCAAAAGTGATTAAAATGCATTTGTCTATCCATTGGTTTTATTTCAATCAAAGTATGGAGGAAATGTTGTGTTCATTCAATGTATATTTATGCAAAACCAGGTGCTTGCAAAAGTAAATAACCAAATGACTAGAATTTTTGTATGGTTGAAGAATATACATGAAAAAACTCCTGTTGACAATGTACGATTCAGGCCAGGGAATGAAGTCACTGAAAATGATCATGGCAGGAAACGGTCCAGTGTGTCCAATGCAGCTGCAAAAAGCAGCTCTGGGGTCGATTTCTCCTCGTCAGTTTGACAGGTCAATCAGAGCCTCCACCACGTTGCCCATGTGTTCTCTCAAACTGCGTTCAGCCACACCTCTGGAAATCTCCATCTCGCCCATCTGTAGATATACACAGGTTGTTAACAATGTGTCATTCTATTGTTGGGTGAGACAAGCCCTTGTTTCTCAGAACACCAAATCAAATACAGGTCACTAAAGTACAAGTACGCTAATTTGGTTACATGCATAATGGATGCAAAAGACTATTTAAGCATTCAGAATTTCAACCTGTGGGTCCTTAAGATGAAGATTGTGACATGTAGACAAGAAAAATTGCTGGGGCACACTTACAATGAGTTCTACGTCCTCTTTCTTTATAGTGACTTTAGCAAGCTCCTTTTCTCTGAAAAGATAACCCAAAACAGGAACTCGTAAATCGGCGGGCTATTCGATAACTTTAAGTTGTTTAAATAAGAAAAAATAGGAAACCAACTCACCTCTCCTGTTTAGCTTTCTGTTCTCTTGACCTTCTGTCACCAATCACTGACATAGCCTAAAGCAGACAGACATGCTCATCAGATACACTAGATACAGGAAAGGACGACCAATACATGGCTTAACGCTCGTTGAAAAGACAGTAAATGAAGGCATCGCAAAATGTAATGACTAACAGAACATGTCCTGGACAGTACCGTTACACAAGAGCAGGGCTGCTTAAACCTATTAATGGAGAGTTGCCATGATGTAGGTTCTCTCCAGCCCCAATGTTGCCTATCCGTTTCTAATTATAATGAGCTGGATTAAAAACTCAGTCACAA
Source organism: Novumbra hubbsi (assembly GCA_016801125.1). Classification (NCBI taxonomy): domain Eukaryota; kingdom Metazoa; phylum Chordata; class Actinopteri; order Esociformes; family Umbridae; genus Novumbra; species Novumbra hubbsi. Next base: position 48,294 of record JACXGK010001880.1, read on the forward strand.
CTGGGGTCGGAAAAAAAACGTTCTTGCTTACATTAACACTAGGTACTACGGTTTACTTCAATCAGACCGTAAAAATGGTTACGGGAAATTAATGGCAAGTACAATTTTCACTGGTTAGGCTTATTATTAACTTAGCCAACCAGCCAAACTTACTAACCCTAGCTAGCCTTGCCAAATCATGCTAATAGGCATTTCGCTCCGCGTGCTTGGTCCAGCCTTACTGTTTCAAGATCTGAGCTTGAGATTTCCTTCTCCTCCGCATAATCGGTGACCCTCTCCAAGTCAGCAGCACCGCTATCATGTTTTCGAGGCTTTTCTGCTGGTTTTCCAGTGCAGTTCTCCTCAGCTTCCAGGTCCAAATCCACATCTCCCTCGGCCGCCATGTTTGCTCGTGTAGATCCGCAACAAAAAGAGAGTGGGTATCCGCTGAAGCGACTATCGGAAGACATAAGATGAAACACCGACGTTACACCGCTTCCGGTGTAAACATAGAGAAAGGAACATAGAGAAAGAGCATTAAAAAGTTACGTTACTACAAACGCGTAAAAGTGTTTTTAGTTATACAAACGTGTATACGTTATATATTTTTTTGTTTCATGTTTTTGTCTTTAATGTTTTTTATTTCCACATCATTTGTTTGATGAATGGGTGGTTTTATTAAAAACTAACTTGCTTGAATAATTGAGGTAAATTGTCTTCTTTACAGCACTGACATTTTACATAACTAATTCATTGATTAGAATGCAATTACCATTGAACTATTTGGTTGTTTCACATAGCTCTTTTAAAATGTATTCACTTATTAAGTCACTGAATAAGAGCGTCTGTTAAATGCCTAAAATGTAATTGTGAGATAACTGGCACCAGATATCTGATGTCATTCAGTTTGCTCCTAATTAAGTTGTTCCAGGTGATTGGGAGTTGGGAGGAGGGGGCTGTTGGATGGATATACAGCAGAATATTTACAGTCCAAACCCTGTTTTTTTTTTTAAACGTGCTGGCCTTGATACCTCATATCTCTCTAGCAAATCTGATTGTTGGTGTGGATTTTAACTGTGTGATGGAACAGTACTAGAAGAGCTCCTAACTCTTCATTGCCTTTGTAAATTAAGTAAAAGACAATGGCAACATCTCTGCAATGATCCTTTCTGAGAATGTTGCAGGTACCTGCATAGGTATCACATTAGCTACAACTTGGCTTAAAAAATTGTGTTCACACATAAATTATCTTTGCATCGACAATGACACATTCGAAGAAGCTCCGGACATGTGTGGAAGTTTGACTGCATGAGGTAGGATTAAAAGGTACTCCACATCCAGTCCTATTTTTGTCTCTAGTAAGAGGTTTACAGTAGCCTACTTTAGTACTCATAGACCCAACAATCAACCTCCTTTTCTTTCTTGCCCCCCCCCCCACAAACGCACGCACGCACACACATCGTTTTCCCGCCCCTAGTACACTACTAAATCCACCCAATTTATTTTAATCAGCTTAGTAGAGTAGACAAAGCTTCTGGAGTCAAAACTTCATTCGAATTGATCTATGCCATACAGTAGGCAGTAGTTAATCTATGCCAGTCTGTTTGAGGAGGTGTAATGGTGTGATCGGTGAGGCCCACAGGAACAATTATACAGGGGCTTGTGAAAGAAGGCCCAGAGGGAGACGTGTGCATCTTCAGATGGAGTGTAAGAGCTTGCTAACTCCGTTGTCGTCTTGGTAACCTTTCATCGTGCTGTATGATTGATCGTTGAGAGCCAGTGGACCTACTCAGTGCCGGCTGCACCGGTGTGGGAAGTAATGTCGTGTCGCTGCCTTTGCGCACAGGTGAGAGAAACCGATGACGACCTCATGACCGCGAACGGGGCATTCAATGAGCTTGGCTTTTGCAGGGGGTTGGACTCAAGAGTTCAACTAAATGAGGGGTTAAAGTCAACTAATTTTACTGAATTGGATTTAACTGAAAATCATGGGGGTTGCTTCAAAAGTGAGTCTTTAATTCTGGCACTAGAATGTTGGTAGGGTGACAGTTGGCAGTTGTTGCCGAGATGCTAAACTAAATATGGTAAACTAAATATGCTAAACTCAATATAATTCATAGAATGTAGAATTACAATGCCTGCTTCCTGTCTAATGGAAACTTGATTGCATGCCTTCTTATCCAATTTTGCTCCTGGCCATGTTCAGTGGTTCATCAATATATGACAATTCTCCTGCTCTTCATTTGTAATAGTTACTGGTGTCTGCACATACAGGCCTGCAACATGTGGCTAAATACACTGAAAAATTCACTGCTACCAACAGACAGAAAAACAGACATTGATATGATTGGAATAGCCCATTTTATCTTGCAACTTGTCCCCCATATGCCTTCTGATGAGAGGATTGTCACATTGAAAGGATATTTCCTCAGAGCTGTGTGCTGGACCTTAACAGCCTGGGTAGCCATACAAGAAAAGCAAACACATCCTGTTTTTAATCCCCCAACCTGTAATGTGTAGGACATATACTGTTTGTATTAAACAAATCCTCTGGTAATGTGGCCATAATTCCTGCATCAGAAAGATGTTTTTTCATCCCTTCAGAAATGTTTTGGTTTGTTTTGTAGATTATGTGGAAATGTTGCCGTAATCTGTGGCCTCTGTTTAATCCAGATAGTGTAAAAGAGAAAACGGAATGTTGTGTGCACTCAATCAGTCATGTCACCATTGATGAATGGATACATTGTGTTATTATGGGTTCTAGTTGCTTTTGCATGTGAGGCTTTCCTCTCTGGGTCTTTGTGTCTGATTATGACTCAATGGATTGTAATACTAAATGATTACAGTACAAACATTGTAATTCAAAATAGCAGTGGTCTAACAAATCTTAAAGAACATATCTACATTTGAAACAAAATAAATGAAAAATGTTCTAGGACTATATCCAACTGTTCTTCTAAAAGGCCTATTGAAACCATAGATTGAATGCTTTCACTCAAGCGGTTTTTTTCCCTTCTCTAATTTGCTTTTGTTTGCCTGCTTTGGCTCTGACTTCTCTCCCACGAGGTAACAGCAATTATCTAGGATTGACAGGGCCTCCAGGAATGTTTTGTAGTAGAGGGTTCTAGGGTGACAGTCCAACCCTTGAGAGTTAAACCTGGATCACATTAATTACTATCTGAAGACAATATTACATATTGAAACAAGGAATGACAACCAAGACTGTCCAAGGAAATATTCCACTGGAAAATGTTGTGAAGAGTTTTGCTACGCGTGGTTGGATGAATACTAGTCTGTTTATCTGATGAGACTAATTGGTTTGTGGAAGATCACACGGGAGTGATTTAAATTAAAGACCTTCAAATTATATTAAATTCTTAGTGTTTCTTATTTACTTTGATTAAATCAGTTAATGTGAGTTCTTGGAAATATAGGACCATATGAATGAAACATGCTTGCACAACAAACAAATGGAATGAAAAAATACAATGAGTTCTGACAGTCAAACTTATTGAAGTAAAACAGTGTGTCACAAACTGTGCCACATTTTATATTATTTTCACATATGTTAAATTGTGAAAAATACATTTCCATAGCCTGTGCAGTACAGACTATAATCTGTGACTCAATCTGTATGACATCAGTAACTGTATTGTTATACATCCCCTCTCTGTCATTAGTGAAATAGAGTTCCCAATAAAAAGGATTTGCTATTTGTAGATACTTATGCCAAGTGTTGCTATGGTAGAGGCTTTGTCAATTTGGGTGTCCCCGGCATTCAGTGTGAGAGCATTCATTCAGTTGATTTGTATCCACCCCTCCACCAAGCCTCTTATCCCGGTCTGTGTCGCATCAAACAGCCCTGTAGGCAGACCGTTTCTGTATGTACTAAGTTCATTCACATGGGGGAAGGTCTAGAGCTTTGGAAGACAGAGAAAGTTAATATTGTTGTAGTTTCAGTTTAGAGAGGATATTTTTCCATCCACTCTCTGACAATGTAGAGCCATTCAGCAAAGTCTGGGGTAGCACAAAAAATACTCACGCAGTTCAGATTTCTTTTCAGTCTTTTTTAAGCAGGGGTGGGCTATCTTGTGTGGTCCCGGGGACCAATTCAGTACAACATGAAAACAGATTTGTTGTGGTTATTAAAAACAAGAATTGGATCCAATGTAGAAATGATTATGGACCTCTACACCCCTGTCATAGAAATCCAAGGAAAACTCCAGGTAACTTTCTGAAAAACCTTTTTAATTTTAAGTACTGATTTGTGGGATCATTCCAAAACAAGTAGTTTGTCTGAAGTGGTTTATTTTGTTACCCTGAAACCTACGAAGGGATACAAAACAGTGTTATGGCAAGTAGAAGCATGTTAGATTCAAGTGCAGTGGTAACCTTAGTGAGCACAGAGTGTCAGGACACTTATTTAACATCCCATCAGAAAGATGAAACCTTAAACAGGGCCTATGGATTTGGAATTACAGGGCCATTAGGGGGCACACTCCCATCATGGTCCTCCAAAACCACTTCCAGCAGCATCTGGTCTCGCCTTCAGGGACCCAACAGGACTGATGCCGCCTAGCTCCAGGATGGCAGTGTGCAGTCATTCTTATGCAAGTTAAAGGAGTAGCCTACGCTATTGGGGACCGGTGACGATATCTGTTGTAGCAAGAAAGTGGTGCGTTTGCAACGGTCGGTCCATTCGGATAACTAGAACAATTCCACTTGGTTCTCCATTGACTCGCCTTGTTAAAAAAGAGGATGAATAAAAATGTGTGTGTTTGGGTAAAAGTTTCTGCTAAACGGTCCATGATGTTATAACCCAATCTGGGTGGTTGAATGAGAGAGCTCGACGAAGGTCACCCTTCATCTGAGAGAACTGTACATCACAACTCGCCCTGGATTATCCCGACGCTGCTCCCTGCACACTGACCCAAATCTACTCTGACTCACCCTCCCTGTGTGCTCAGTGCCCGGGTCAACACCCTGCGTGGAACTGTGGTTGGGAATGGTGCTTCAGCAGGGCCACCGGAAACAAGTGAACAGGCGGAATATCTCATCAAAGTGATGTTTCTAAGATTGATTTGTCACATTGCTGTAAATTCTCTGCGTTTCTCGACCAATCAGTCAGAAATCACGGGTGGTGTGGGTGGGGTGGGTGGAGCACAGTGCTGGAGTTCCTCTCTCCTCCTATAGACTGTTTTTATTTATCCTGCACGAGAAGGCCTCAGCTCCAACTGAATCTTTATTAAACCTACAGCAGAAGCCTCTTGCACAAAAATGCTGGCAGATTATATTATACTTTTTCTTCTGTATCTTGACTGTATCTAAAATATTATAATTAATTCCCGTTCTCTGCAGTTTCTGAACAGAAACCTTTTATGAGGTCAGTTCAACTAGCACACAATACAAATAGACATTCATGGTTATTACCCGGAAGGCAGTTATTACACTAAAAGCCAAAAGTCAGCTTTAAATAATGTATAGTTAGTAACGTATCTTCAAGACATATCTTTGCATGCAACATCGCAGATGATACAACATAATCTGGGAAATTACAATATCTGTAATATCCTGTTAGCAACAGGCTCTCTACTCTCCAAAGACAGACAGCAACCTCCATCCCATCCTGTACCCTACGCTTCAGGGCAGGCTTTATGACAGAGAAGTGACAACCTGTCCCTACATTAAATACATCTCAAATGATTAGGGTTGATTTAATGTTTGTTTGTTAGCAACTCAAAGAAAAAAAAACAAGAAATGCAAGTTGCACTTTTTCCTGGAGTGAGAAGCGTCTCTGGCTCTATCTGGGCACATACTTCGGGGCTGGAGTGGGTGATGTGGACGTGGCCTTATTCCACGATGTCCCAGCAGAGAGTATTCAAGCTTTCATCTGCGGTCGGCGGCGCTGCCCAGGAAAGAACGAGGAACCTAATAACATCTGTAAACGTTTAATAACCAACGGTGACCATTATTACATGACATGAGTGAGGGCCAATCCTGTCATGTCACTGTCCTGTGTGTGAGCGGCCTGGAGGCTCTCCCTGGAGCGAGGGGGGGGGGGTGAGGGCCCCGGGGGGAGGGAGGGACAGATGGGACTGACACATGGGCCACTCCTCTCTCTCCCTCCCCCTCTTCTTGGCTCGGCCTAATCTGCCAGGGTAGACCGAAGCAAGGGGGGAGGGGAGGGGTGGAGGGCTGTTGGGCATTCACTGCCACCACCTCTTTCTCCAACTCTTCTGGCAGCTTCCGACACACAAAACAGAGAGGACGCAGGACATGGGGGGGAGAGAAAATACCCGGACACTTTCTACCCTCCGAGTTAGATTGACGCGGAGACTTTGATATTACCACTGTGGTATACTTCTGTGTGACCCAGGATATATGATATAAACTGCCCGGTAGAGCCGCCGGAGGTGGACGTGCATACGGAAGTACGACTTCTGCTTCGGGCCGACTGCATGTCTTTAGACTGACACATTTCTTCGCGTCTCTGCTTTAGTACGAGGATCTTTTCATGGGGTCTTTGAGGAGGATGTGCTCACAGGGTCTGTGATCGAACTGTCAAAGTGATCTGTTTTTGGGGTGTCCTGACCTAATGACGGCCCAGGAGATGACCCAGACTGGTGTCTACAGTTACTTCCTCAACATGTTTGCCTACCAGGTAAGACAGAGTTATGGAGTTAGACAATGTTGTGCTAATATGGCTCCATGAATTGTTTAAACTCCTTTAACCACATAATAGTGGTTATTGTTTGATACCTAGCTAGCCTGGTTTCCAACGCCTGAGATTCCGTCCTAGAACCTGACCAATTCTACAGGCCTAAGGGGGTAACTTATATATGTGTAATAGACACTGAAGTACATGACGTTGGAAAGATATTGCATGCCAGTGAAGACACTACAATGCAGGTTTGTTTTAAATTGGAAAGCTGTGAGTCATAGTCTTACACATCCTGCATTAGCCAGTCATCCTACATATTACACTGACCTACTAGGATTTATAGGCGTCCTACTTCACCAGCGTTCTGTGATTCCACTATAATACATGATCAGAGACATATTTACAATATACATGTTGATATAGAGATAATACCGAATAGATGATTGCTTGATGATAGATACATAGTTATGGATCTAGCATTTATGATAGTCTGAAGAGCATTTGTTTTGAACACATTAAGGATTTATAGAATTCCCCACACTCGCTCTGTGGGTCGCATAATGTATCGACAGTCCTTAAAATGACAATGTCTTAGTAGTGTGTCCATGTGCTCCAGTTTTGTGTTGTTACACAATTATCCATGATGTGTTTTAGATGCTTATCAAAGAAAGTCTGTATGTGTTTGTGTTTAGACTCTTCTTCCTCATACCACAGCACTCATCAAAAGTGTCATGATTAAGCCCTCTGACCCCAATACTACAGCATTAGTCTTTCCACTGGGCCTTGGAGACGAGCTGAGGACAGCTCCCTGACATATAGAGGAATATAGCTGTCAGGCCTATGCAATACAGATTATACAAAGAATATCTATTGATCAACATTCAAACACCTATGAAAAGTAACACTGAGAAAGAACATGGAGACATATTCCAGTTTGCAGTTCAAGCTGTAATGATATAACAACGCTGTCAGAAATGTTTTGGAGTTATAATGTACTGTGTATCAGAAATAGAAAATGTTAATAGCAAAAGGATGTGGTTTTAAATATTTTCAATTACAGAGTAAAAGTATATGTATATTTCTGACTACTACTATACTATATTACTATTCATAACCCATTATTTATTCAGCCGAAAGTTAGTACAACTGGCTCTCTTATTTAAGGTTGGAATCCGTTGTCAAGGGAAACATTGCAGCTAGCCACTCCATTATGGTTTTCATTGTTACAGAGTAGCAAAACCTAGCATGCTAAAACACATGTGAACAGGGAATCATCACATAGCAGGCTAAAACACATGTGAACAGGGAATCCTCACATAGCATGCCAAAACACATGTGAACAGGGAATTATCACATAGCATGCTAAAACACATGTGAACAGGGAATCATCACATAGCATGCTAAAACACATGTGAACAGGGAATCATCACATAGCATGCTAAAACACATGTGAACAGGGAATCATCACATAGCATGCTAAAACACATCAAAACCACAATGTCATGCTAGAACTGAGCAGTGTCACATGCATGCTGCATGCTGAAACAAAAAGGAATTGTAATAATATGCAATAATATCACAAACGGAGGGTTTAGACCAGTTTTGTCAATTTTGAGTATACTGTCCTACGGTCTGAGTGGGTTTGCCTGTTTTAGTACTATACATAGTTTCTGAGTGAGTTGAATTGTTTAGACCAGGGCTAAGCAACTCTAGTCCGGGAGGGCTGAAAAACTATTTATTTCCTGTTTGTACTTGGTAGTTGATTGCACTCACCATGTGTCTTCCCATGTCAGTCAATATATTCTCCTCATATCTCCCAGCTATTATTGAGATGATGTTGGGTATTTTCCATTGGATTAGGCTCCCATTAGATTATATCATGCATCTGTCATCATTGATTTGGGAAGCATTCGTGAGTGGGACATTTATTTAATCAGAGTGCCACAAGATCAAGAACCACCCTGAACCAAACCCGCATCCAGATGCTTTCAGGTTATGAAGATGACTCTTTGAACAACCCCATCCCCACGTCCCAATCCCAACACCCACCTAAACCACCACCTACACCCCACCTTCACCCCACCTACACCACAACCTACACCCCACCTTCACCACAACCTACACCCCACCTTCACCCCACCTTCACCACAACCTACACCCCACCTTCACCCCACCTTCACCACAACCTACACCCCACATACACTACAACCTACACCAAAACCTACACCCCACCAACACCACAACCTACACCCCACCTACACCACAACCCACACCCCACATACACTACAACCAACAACACAACCTACACCCCACCTACACCACAACCTACACCCCACCATGTATGTATGTACTAAGTAAAGTACCTCACGCCTGTTTCATTTATCCACATTAAAAATGGGACAAGTGTTACACAATGTACTACAGTACAAAGCTTTTAGGGTCATAGATTTGTTTGACTCAAGGTAGATTGAATTGTCTATTTGGATTACATTGATCTACCTGTAACATGCTACAACCAACAGCTTAAAATCCTCTAGTGAAAGCTTATCTGGGAATACTTTTTTTAGTTCACAATGTACAATGTGTCCACTCAACTCAAAAAGGTTCTCTCATCATAAAAAAAAAGACTTCGTATTTGATAGTGTTATGTCTTTTTGCTTTGGTTTTAAAATGAATTGCTTTGGTATGATTTACAAGGCAGGTGTGTGTAATTAAGGATGTGGAAATCATTTAATATAAAGAGATGATCCTTGTCATTCAATGCAATGCATAACCTATTCACTAGGTTTGTCAATATATGCAGTAAAATATCTACACTATTGTGTCTTTGGAGCAACATTCAGTCTCTCCTCATTCCTGTCCACACATTACTCTTCTTCTTACTACTATAGATATATTATATATTTAGACATGTCTCTTGTCTCTCCAGATATGTTACTACTATAGATATACTATATGTTGACGTCTCTCCTCTCTCGGTTTATATTACTACTATAGATATACTATATATTTAGACATGTCTATTCTCTCTCCATATATCTTACTACTTATAGATATACAATATATAGACATGTCTTCCTCTCCAGATATGTTACTACTATAGACATACTAAATATTTAGACATGTCTCTCCTCTCTCCAGATATGTTACTACTATAGATATACAACATATAGACATGTATCTCCCCTTTCTCCAGATATGTTACTGCTATAGACATACTATATATCTAGACATGTCTCTCCTCTCTAGATATATCTTTCTACCATGGATATACAACAACTAGACATGTCTCTTCTCTCCCCAGATATGTTGCTGCTGTGGTCCGGCCCCATGCTCACTGTGCTGCTCCTTCTGCCCCCCGGTCAAGTCCTCATCCAGCACGCGGATCATGTACACCCTGTTCCACATCATGGCCTGTGCCGTCTCCTGCCTCATGCTGTCACGCACCGTCTCCGAGGCTGTGAGGGAGAATGTGAGTGTCAGATCTCATATCCTTCTCTGGGGAGATCAACGCCACCGGCGAGGTCTGAGCATCCTGCTTGCTCTATTGACCTGTGCAGTCCATATGTAATTACACTAGCAGCCTTTTGGGAACAGACTACGTTATTATGCAATTTTAGTTCTGGGTTAAGAGAGATACATTTATTACTACTGTAGTGAATGGCAGCAAATGTGCACCTTCTAAGTCTCTGACAAAATGACATGAAGGGTGACAAATGAAAAAACAACCAACGTAAGGGGTCTCGGTGAGGTGTTGGTTCACCATGAGCTTGCTGAGCAGCTTCAATACACCTTGGCATAGATTCTACATGTCTCTGGAAGTCACCCACGAAGAAACCCAATAATAAACCCTCTTTCAAAGTCACTCGTCTTCTTAATCCAATTTCCATCTTGATCTGAAATTAAGGACAGCTGGAGCTGCTCAACATGTGTTATACATGACACAGAGCATCCTTGAATGTTGATTGGATAATTGTATCATGCGGCACACCTAGTGTGGAAGCATCCAAATTAGTTTATTTTCCTCCATTCATTTATTGAGGTTTTCCCTTTAACGTGTCCCCCATCTCTATCTTCACAACACACCCGGTTCCCAGGTGAAGTCCCATTTAATGACTTTCTGTGGGACATCCACATCACTGATATCATGTTAAGTGTCTTAAACCCAAGTCCGCAGACCAGCAATGGTCTATGGAGGAATGGCTAACGGTCAACACCCCTAATTGAAAAGACCCACTGATAACACTGAAGCTCCGCTAATTAGCGGTTTGCAAATACAGAGCGCTTTTTATTTCACACACACAAATTTGACTGCAGATTTTTAATGATTCAATTTGATGGTTCTCAGAACACACACAAGTTGCATTGCACTGTTTAAAATTGACTATTGCAGTATTGCAATTTTAAACAATGCATGTCCACATTTCACAAATTGATTATTACCTGATAGTCTTCCTAGTTGCAATGCATGACAGTCACTAAAAGCTATTGATCTAAATCTTTCAGATAAAGAAAGGTTTATGACCACAAAACTGCAATGGTGACCATTGAATCTATAAAAAAACATGTGGTTTAAACTGCAAAGGGAAGTCCATTCGCAACAACTGAGTATTGATTGTCAAGAGTGCCAATCCTTTTTAAAGTGACTAAACTTCCGATGATTGATCGATGAACCTGTTGAAACTAATAAAAGCCTGTTTCTTACCATCAATAGATCAATCAATATCTCCCAAATTACATGTGATTTGACCATAGGTGTTATCAAGCAAAAACAGTTCTGTGACCAGGTGTAACCACTGTACAGTTGCAATCCCAATTCCTATCAGATAATTGACCTGGCCTTGTTTGAACTGGCCTGACACTGTGGTACCTAGAAAGTAGTAAAACACACACCAACACCCAGCTGTCAGGCTCTCCTGGCAGACTGGAGCAAAGTTAACATATTTCCGTAATTTAAAACAGTACGTGATTGTCTGAGATACAGTCTCTCCCATTATGGGGCTCAGATGGCACACTATTCCCTTTATTTTGATTAGGGCCCATTGTATGGCACTACATAGGTTATAGGGTTCAACTGGCCTCTACTCTCTCCCTATCACTCTCTGTTGAGAGAATTCACTCGCAATGCGACGGCCAGGGCTTCTGTTGGTTTTACTATGTCCCATTCAATAAACCTCTCGTTAATCTCTGAGCACACAGCAGGCTAAACGCTAATCCGAGGACACTGTTGCGCTCCTAAAGACAAACAGGGAAAGGCCTAAAGGCTTCTGCAGGCTACACACACACACACAGGCACCTACACACGCTCCGCTACGCCCAACCATTCCATAACAGGGGACGTTGTGTTGGTTTGGATGTGTGTGTGTCTCAGGTGCCTTTCTTCAACATGGTGTGTGATCAGGCCCATGGCGGTGGGGACTGTGAGATGTTGGTTGGCTACTCAGCTGTCTACCGGGTCTGCTTCGGCACTGCCTGCTTTTACCTGATGATGGCGGTGTTCCTCATTGATGTCAAGTCCAGCCAGGACTTCAGAGCACTCATCCACAACGGGTCAGTAGTAGCCCCGAAGGTCCGTTCACGCCGGGTGACCCGGGACAATCAGTTTGCCTGGTTCCTCGGACCATTAAGATAACACACACACACAGATATTCGTTTTTAGATCTCGATCTGTGTACACCCTGCCCCCTTAATGCAAACAAATTACGAGCTGTGGGATCGGTACACAGACCCGCTGTTTACATGGACCGGCTACATTTGTGCAAAGTGACGTGTTAAGAGCTTGGACATTTTGCTATTGGTGTATTTCAACTCTGCTTCAGATACTTGGAATATGCAGGGCCTCCATCGGTATGCAGCAGGCTGACAAATTAGGAGCATTAGGCCAGGAACTGAAAGGTTACCAGTTCCCAAGACTATAAAGTTGGAAATATATTATTTGGAAGTTCAATGCTTAATGTTCCATGGGGATGTGGAAGCCCAACCCCACACAGTATTATATATATATTTTTTTTGGGGGGGGGTTACCAAATTATTACAAATCTGTTATCCCTATAACTCTATATTTGGTTGTCTATTGCAGGTTCTGGTTCCTGAAGTTCATCACTTTGCTTGGGATGTGTACGGCGGCCTTCTTCATCCCTACTGAGTCCTTCCTGCATGGTGAGAAGCCTGGACATCCACACAGGCACACAATGAACATGGCCTTTAAGAATACATAAAGAAATGTTAAATGCATTGGACAACCTATATCTATAGCGGAGTAGTTGCACTTCTGATCAAATACCGCTAGGGGGTACTGTACACCTAAATCTCCGTGGCTAAAATCGGTTGTTTGGCAGCTGTGCATTTCATTGTGAAAGAGGTGGTTCTCAGATCCACATGTTTACAGCTGTATCTCTGCCTCGGGATATCATAGATATGAGTGAATAACTACTGTAATGTTTAATGAGTACATCTATTTTGTAGCACACAAATGGAAGACACAGTCACCATGTGAAATATTGTGTATCAAAATAGGTGATACACTTATTTGGACTAAACACAGATTCATCATAAACTATCAAGTCAGTTAGACAGACAGCAGCATGGATATTTTATTTACATATACTTGTTTCTGTCTTTCTGTCTCTGTCTGTCCCCTCTGTCTATATCAATGTGTTTCCCTCTATCTATTTCAGTGGGTTTCCCTCTATCAATTTCAATGTGTTAGCCTCTATCTGTTTCAATGTGTCAGCCAATAACTATTTCAATCTGTTACCTCCATCCATTTCAATGTTTTACCCTCTATCTAGGTCAATGTGTTTCCCTCTATTTATTTCAATGTAGTTACCCTATATCTATTTCAGTGTGTTACCCTTTATCTATTTCTAAGTGATCCCCTATATCTATTTTAATGTGCTGCCCTCTATCTATTTCAATGTGTCACATTCTATCTATTCCAATGTGTTTCCCTCTATCTATTTCAAAGGTTACCCTCT
>JACXGK010001881.1:0-17989 GCA_016801125.1 Novumbra hubbsi
GTGCAACATCAGACCTGTGCATCTGGAGCTTCATGAAATGGTTGTCCATGCAAACCAGAGAGTTCTGTACTGCCTCTGGGTGCAACATCAGACCTGTGCATCTGGAGCTTCATGAAATGGTTGTCCATGCAAACCAGAGAGTTCTGTACTGCCTCTGGGTGCAACATCAGACCTGTGCATCTGGAGCTTCATGAAATGGGTTTCCATGGCCGAGCACAACACGCAAGCCTCACATACACACGTGCGATGCCAAGCACACCCCCACTGGATACTGGAGCAATGGAAATGTGTTCTCTGGAGTGATGAATCACGCTTCACTATCTGGCAGTCTGATGGACGAATATGGGTGTGGCATATGCCAGGGGAACACAACCTACTTGAATGCCTACGATACAGTTTGTTGGAGGAGGGATAATGACTGGGGCTGTGTGTTTGGTTTTGGGTTAGGCCCCTCTGTTCCAGGTCATCATAATGCTACAGGACACAAAGACGTTTTAGACAGTTGGAACTTGTGGCCACAGTTTGGTGAAGGCCCTTCCCTGTTCCAGCATGACTGTGCCCAAGCGCACAAAGCGGCGTGCGTAAATACATGGTTCAACAGGGTTAGTGTGGAGGAACTCGAGCACAGAGCCCAGACCTTAACCCCATTGAACCACTTTCGGATGAATTGTAGTGGTGGTTGCGAGCCTGGTCTTCTCATTCAACATCAGTGCCTGACCTCACAAATGCTACGGTTAAAGATCATACAAAAGCATTTTTTATTTTTTTTTAAACTTTGTTTTATTGTTGGAACACAAAGAAAGTACAGATAAAGTAAAATAAAACAACAACAAAAAAGGTCTGGCAGTTACAGTGCACGTCTTATCCTCATCATCATATCATCATGTTAGTTACATTGGCATCTTTGAATTAGATATTTTCCAAGTACGAAACCCACTTTCCCCAGTATTCCTGACCTCTCTCCTGTTCAGTTCTTAAAGCAAAGGTCATACGCTCCATGGGGTGTATTTCTTCTACAATGTCCATCCATTGTGTCACAGTGGGAGGGTCTTTTTGTAGCCATTTCCTAGTGATAGCCTTTTTACTGGCTGCCGGTAGGACCTTTAAGAGGTACCTTTCTCTATTGTGTAAGTTATCTGGTATTTCACCCATGTACAAAGAAAGGAATGTTTGTTCTATGTCAAATCCCATTATTTTTTCAGTGTTAAATCTTATGTCTCCCCAGTAAGTTTTGATTGCGGGGCAAGTCCAAAAGATATGAGTGTGGTCCGCCCTCAACCGCATTCTCTCCAACAAGGGTGTAATGTGCTGGTCTGTTTTGATTTCAGTTTAGGTGTTATGAAGAAACGTATAACATTCTTCCAACAGAATTCTCTCCATGACCTTGAGTTAAGTTCCTCCTCCCATTTCTTTTTAATATAGTTATACAAAAGCATTTTGTGGAATTCTTCAGATTATTCTGCACCGTTGCAAACATTAAGGCCTAACCCAACTGAGATGTTTTTTTCTTCTTCAGTCTCTGATCCAGCACTGGGAGGTGTCTGTGTTTGAGATTCGACATTCCATCGGAACAACTCACCTGTCAGTCACTATTTATCCACAATGCGTTGTGTTTTTATTCTCTTGGACCAGCCAATAACAGTGGCCTCCAGTGGTTTCCAAGAGGAATCCATATGTTTTAGGCTGGGTTAAAGTGAAACACTGGGGGATTGAAACTTGTTAAATGTAACAATACACTACATTGGCAACACTACAGCCTATGCATTGGGTGAACAGTTTTTCAGAGAGATGTAAGCTTTGGTGAAATCTGGTACTCCAAATATTTTACCCTGCCCAAAAAATATGTAAAATGTAATAAAAAGAAAAAAATATATGACGCCATGCTTGTTTAATTCATGCTGGGTAGTAGTTGGTAGTAAATCAATCTTGAATATGCTTACCTGTTTTAGCAAACAACACCATCTAGTTGGCATCCATTCAAAGTGCAAGAAGATATGGCTTTAATGGTATTGCCTTTTCTTTCACAGATATAGAATTATAAAATATCAATCATGCTTTTTTCATAGTCTATGGGGTCAACATTAACGAGTGATTTACGGTTGAATAAACGATAGGCGTTCCACAGTCACACATTTTCTTTAGTAGGATAACTTGTACAGAATACATCATCTCTACACATAATTTGTGCCACAATTATAAAAGATAGTTACTCTTATTCTGAAGGTTTACAAAAACATATCTGTGACCCGGATGAATTTATTCTTCTTGCCTGTTTCAAAGCAGTGTCAACACAATGTATAACAAAGGTAGGCGAAGCTCTGTCAAAAAATGTCTGCTCTTTTGCTGTGTTGGTCTAATCAACAAAGCATACACTCACGGCAGCTTTACATATAAATGAGTTACTGCAAATGTAATTGAACTTTGGTGTCTGTATTATAATCCTACAACAAGGCTTTGTTTATGTCTATGATGGTGATATCAGATGACGAACGCTAATAGTGGGCCTATTACCGGTACGGTTTACAACAGGCTTGACAATTTTCCGTAACTCCGTTTGTCTCCCAGCGTTTCTGTTGCTTGACAGATACTACTACGCCAGGATAGGTATTTTTTGTATGTGTCTGTTGAATCACAAAATTGTTTTATATCAATTATTACCACAACATTTGCTTTGAGAGTGGTTCGCATGGGGACATAAGCGAATCAGTTGCTGCGAGGAGTACACATGGACTTAACTAATGGCATCTCAACTCAGCCATTATGAAATATCGAAACCGAGTTGTTATCAATATAGCAGCCTGATTTGCAAGCTGTCGCCATTAATCGATATTTCAAACAATGTCAGTTTTGAGCGCGTTTTCCTGTAACATGTTGGACTATGATTCATCAAGGGGGTCTTCAAAATAAGATATACAAACACCGAATATATTTTCTCAAGAATTTCAGCTGTTCATTTAAAAATCTACAAATTAGGTCATATCAGTCAAACAAATCGCACGCTTCATTATAGGCTGCCTTTTTGATTTGAGAAAGAGTAACTAAGTTACAATTGTATTTTATAGCACTTTTAGTATAAAACATTTAAGGGTTTAGACCCATAGCATCGGAATAAGAAAATTATTACCTACATGCACAAAACATAGTTATAATATATATGTTCCACAAATTAATTTCTGTAACTTTGATTAGGTTTCTTTGGTCAGGAGCCTTGCTGGTGACCACTATGTTTGATCCTTGAATGTGCTGCTTGCTGAGAGCTTCATGAGTATTGAGAATTGGCCAGCATTGTCAGGGTGTGGGGAGGCATTGTCAGCAGGTTTTCATGGTTTATTTGCGCTCTGGCAAAATTGGGCACCTACAAAAATGCGAGACGAGGCAAACAGTTGAGCACGTGTCTGCTTGACTTCATGGTTGGATTCATGATGTGTTGTCTAGGAAGAAAGTTTGCAGCATTCTTCAATTCTCTCAAATACTTGCAGGGGGGTTGCAATGAAACCGGGCAATACAAATGTGTATATGGTCAATTAAGGGTGAAAAAGGAGAAGTTATTAATAAACAAAACCGTTTTTTATAGGTTAACCCTTAGATGGCGCTATTCTTTAACAGAATAGCGCCATCTGGTGGACCTTTGGGATGCAACGATATAAGGGTAACCTGTTATTTTCTCCACAGAATGCAAATGAAGAGGACAAACGATTCAACATGATGAAGATCAAAACTGTGAAAAAACAACAAAATAAAATCAACAAAACTAAACTGCAACAAAAGCACATTAATACAGAATGGGAAACACAGTCAGAAAATGTTGAATGCAATATAGAAGAACCAGACTTTATCCAAACCCCCTACGTTACTCAACAGGGTTGTATCAGCTCCATCCAAATCAAAGTGGAACCAAAATACTTTAAGAAGGGAAAGGGTGAGGAACATAACGGTTCTGATCCATCTTTCCAGAAAAAGCAGATCAATCCCCCAAATCCATCCAACCCTATGGTCCAGAGTAACACATCAAAGAGTGCTGTGGTGATGCTAACGCGGTTGTCTAATGTAGGATGAGTTGCCTTTTCCAAAGTATGACATTTTCTAAATACAATTTTGACAGTTGTCTAATGTATTGTGTGCTTTCTTCATCTTTTTATAAAGGTGGTGGTTAGGACTCTTCTCAGAGAAACTAAAGTGTGCTTGGTAAAGGAGGAAAATCAAGAAGAAACAGATGGAGGTAGGGCATACTTCGTACATTCTGTCCATCCTCAACACAGACGTTTACTGGTGGGTTTACTTAAATGTCAGTTGAATATTTATTTAGGTAATTCAGATCTGAATGTTGTGTAATGCAAACATTTATTGTTAATATCTCTTCTTTCTGGCTCTTTTAACTATTCTCCAACCACCCTATTGTTCTTCCTTAGGTCCTTCTCCTCAGTTCTTCCCTTGTCCACACTGCACCATCTCCTTTACGGACTGTTACTTCCTGGAGACACACATCAAGGCCAAACACCAGAAGCAGTATTTGGCCATGTTGAAAAGCCACGTCTCAAAGAGTAAAACAGTGTACGAACCCACCCACAGCTGTCCCCTCTGTAGCTGCGTGTTCCACACCCCACGGCAGCTACACGTCCACACGCGCCAGGCCCACCCATCAGCACCTCTACGGAAGCTCCACCCCTGCCCGTATTGTGCCCGCAGCTTCCAGTACATAGCCAGACTGCACACACACTGCAAGGTTTGGCACAAAATGGCTGTCGCTTTCACCGATGGATACCTCAGTTGTGCTGACTGTGGAAAGAGCTTCAAGGATTCCTGGGGACTAGGGCCTCACCGATGTCACATTCTGGAAGACACTAAGTCTGAGGATGGCCCCGTCTGTCTGAACATCGGCATGCCTTGTTCAGAATGTGGCAAGAGCTGCTCTAGTCCTCGTAATCTGCGCATTCACATGCGCACACACACTGGCGAGAAACCCTATGTTTGCAAAGAGTGTGGCAAGAGCTTTTCAGAACCTAGCAGTTACCGCAAACACATGATGATACACTCGGGGGTCAAGCCATTCAAATGCCAAGACTGTGGAAAGGATTTTGCCCGAATGGGGCACCTTAGAGTTCACATGATTATTCACTCTGGTGAGAAACAGTTCTCCTGCTCCAAATGCGACAAGAGGTTTGCATACAAGGATTGTCTGAAGCTTCACCTGAGCACACACTCAGGGTTGAGGCCTTTCCACTGCACTGTGTGCGGTAAAGACTTTGCTTACAGAAATTATCTGAAGTTGCATCTGAAGATACACAACAATGAAAGGAACTACCATTGTGGGGTTTGTGGGCAGAAGTTCATAAACAGTGTAGCATTGAGAACCCATCAGCGCACTCACACCGGAGAGAGGCCTTTCCACTGCACAGTGTGCAACAAGACATTTTTCAGACACGAACACCTGAAGAACCACCAGCGCACTCATACAGGTGAGAAACCATACACCTGTGCTGAGTGTGGTAAAAGCTTTACTCAGTCAGGGGATCTCACCAAACACATACGCACCCACACCGGGGAGAAGCCATATGAATGTTCTTTCTGCCACGGCTGCTACACCTCTTCTGGGGATCTTGGCAAACACATGAGGATCCATAATGACTTGCGCCCATATGCCTGCCAGCAGTGTGATAAGAGCTTCCGATTGGCTGGCCACCTGAAGACTCACATGAGGACCCACACTGGGGAGAGACCATACTCTTGCCCTCGCTGCTGTCGCACCTTTTCTCGCCACCACCACCTCTCCTGTCATCTGGGTAGATGTCACTGAAGGATGATAATGATTTATTTAGCTTATATATGAACTTGTACTCTGTTTTTGTAGTTGGTATTGAACCAGTGAATTAACAACAATGAATTGGTGGTATGGCCAACTCTGTCCTAATTACAATAAAGTCCCTGAAAGCTTGTGTGGTTCTGGTGTTTTAGAAGTAGTTTTCACTGGAATAAGAATGTATTTTATTTGCCCAGTAAACACAGGGCAACTAATTTACCTCATACCCCTTACTGTGTTTTTTTGTCATGCACCATAGCACCAAAGAAAATTCCTTGTATGTGCAAATGTACTTGGCAATAAAGTTTTTCTGATTCTGATAAAGTATTATTGGCCTTCCTCATCTGGTTTGGATATTGAAGCTTGTCTCACTGCATATAGTCTTATTGGAGAGGATTAATGTATGCACATATAATACATAATCATTCCAACATGTTGATAGTGAGATTTTGATCTCTTCAAAGTTGGCAAAAACCTAGCTGGTCAACTAAATTGTACAACTAACTAAATGAGTGGACTGGGAACTGTCTAGCAAACAATAAAGGGAAGGTTCTCTATGTTCGTCACAATTGCATTTTGGGCATTTTCTTGTTCTTATTTGACATTTAAATTACAAAAAGAATTGGTTGTACAACTTCAAACGTTGCTGCTACAAAAGGAACAGATACTTCACCTTCTGATCTGTGAAAAACTCATATTTCTTTAAGAATACTACCCAATCACCAACCTCCAAATGGTTGCACATGATCCAGTGACCGTTGTCGGATTGGTCATGCTTTATCATTTGTATACAATCCAGGAAATGCCGCTTCTTTTCCGGTATCAACAATCAGCGATGAGTTATGCGAAGGAATCTCGGATACTATGCTAGCTTGTTTTGCTATCGTTGAGCTATACTTGGAAGTTAAAACAAAAACATTTGACTATCATGGTTGATGTCTTCATATTGAAGGTATAAGTACGTTTGTTAGGTAACTTTCGTCAATAGTAGCAAAGTCACGTTCAAGGCACGTTTAGTTTGGTAACGTTAGCGTGTCTTGCTAACGTTCATTTATTAGAGAACTTCGCTAGCTAGCGAGTCGTTCTGCAGATTTGCTAGTTTAGCCAGCTAGCCAGTTTGCTATCGCCCAAAGACAACGAACAATTTAGCTACTACGCCAGTTTGCCAGGTATGTCATGCTGTAAACCGGTATTAGCAAACGTGAACATTCTGCACCAAAACACCTTAGGATCATTGTATTTGTAATAAATAAGGCTAATTAAATTCATTATCAATCATGCATGATCATTCGTGGAGTTTAATAGGCAAAAGAAAAATATTACTGTGTTTAGTTGCGACTTTTGACATTAATACTTGTAGTATAATTTTAGCAGTATAAAATCACAATTCGCAAGTATTCACATTTTTTTAGGTGCAAATGTATGCATGTTTCAACATAGTGCAAGCTTCTCTAGTGTATATACCAGCCACGTTGAAATTTTAAAGGGTTACTATTGATGAACTTCTTTTAAAGAACGACCTATGCGGCAAAAGCAAGAGTCAATATTCTTAGTAGACTATTTAATAACAAAGCAAGTTTTATTAGTTGTTTTTCTTCTTTCTCGCAATGAGTTATGTTTGTTAATTCATTCAGTAAGGCGTACTTGTTGCCACTGAGTTGCGTTTTTCTAATCTTAAAATGTATGCACTAACAGTAAGTCACTCTAAGAGCTTCTGCCAAAACACTACCAATAAAATCTTTGTATGAACCTATTACTTTTGGTCATAATCCGTCTTATCTAAAACAGTTCTATAAGACATACCCACGATATACGTAGAATGGTATATGTTGGTCATTGCCTTGTGTTAGAATGTGGAAGCACTACAGACAGCTGTGGGTATTGAATGGGGAGAGAAATGGGCCTGCATTTTGTGAGATATGAATATGTTTGTTTTAATGAACCTTAAAGATCACTTCATGAAATTGGTGGTGTTTGTAATAGTGAGTATACATTGGATTGTTCTCTTAGTGTATTGGATTTAACAAATACATCTTTATGCATTTGCAATATGTATTTACTAACAAATATTGCCCTTCTCTGGTTGCAAGTAAAAGGCTTTCCACTGTTGGTTCACCTTCTGATCAGAGATAGCAGAACATCCAGGTGATTGTGTTAGTATGGATATGGTTATGAAATTGAGGTATAAGTAAGCTTTTGGGTGTGTTAATTAAGACTACAGCATTTACTTTTGTGTGATAATTGTTTTACCTTTGTTTGATGGGTAATTGTCTTCTTTTTTCCAAAAGACGTTGTCTTACTGAGAAACTCTGGTCTACAAGATGAAGAATAAGCCTGTGAAAAAGCAACTCCACAAAACCAAGAGGACTAAACATCAAGATTCCATTAAAATAGAGTGTGAAGCAAACTCTGATGTTGACTGCAAACACGAAGAACCAGACATTAGCCAAGCTTGCTCCCCTAACTCTAAAGGGGTTATTTCTGACTCTGTCCAAATCAAAGAGGAACCCAGAGACTTTGAAGTACAGATTCATCACTTGGATTCAAAAGCACTCCACAAGGATTCTGGAACCATGAAAACCCTGACTGATTCAGATTCTGTTTGTGTTACCCAAGGAACCACGGAGATCAAAATGGAACATGATTCTGGAATTCAGGAGGGTGTGGTTAAAAGAGAAACTCCAGTGTGTTTAGTAAAGGAGGAGTATATGAATGAAGAAAACCTGGATGAGAACAAAGATGGTGCCCTCGAAGGCGGGAGAGATTCAGACAGCAACAGAGGTATGCTTACAGTCAATCACCTGTTAAAATCGTGTAATCTTGTCTTAATATTATATAGTGATTGACTAGGCACTCTATGTAGAAAATATGTGTGCATACCGTTCTGTGAATAAGTATTTTCCCCCTGTCTGATTTTCTGTGTTGCACATTCTTCACACTGAATTTAGTCAGTTTTGTGGGAGAGAAAAATTATTATTCGTGAATGGCTTCAGCCCTTGCTTAGTTGTTTAGTTGTCAGCACACAGGTTTCCCGAGCCACATCATGCCACAGTCAAAATTAATTCTGTAAAACCTAAATTGAAGTAATTGGATTTCACTTTGACAGTGTGGCACAGACGTTTTTTCAATTATGGGGCTCCACTGAACCCCAGTCTCAGCTATGTTGTCTGAATGGAAAGTTTGGAGAAGTAGTGCATATTCTCAGGACAGGTGTTTATGCCCACTGCTCTCCTAGAGAAGAGGAGGTCACAAAGAACCATAGAACAACATCCCAGGATACCTGAATAATCCTTGAGTTGAGGATACATTTTCAATGGGCATATTATTCAAAAGTGGACATTTTTGGGCATCATGGGCATATAATATCTGGTGATAACCAAACTGCATTCCACAATAAAAACCTTGTGGTTGTTTGAGATGCTTTGCAGTGAAGCATCATTAAACCATGACTTAAGCATCAGGACCTGGACTACTGGTCATCATTGAAGGAACCTGGAATTCTTCTTTGTGTCAGAGTATTCTACAGGTAGATGTCAGGCCATTTGTCGGTAAGATGATGCTAATGCACAGCTGGTGCATGGAGCTCAATATGCGTCTTAAACTGTCAGGCAAGTCTACTTTAGAGTTGTAGAAAAAAGCCTGATGTTTTGGCTGGACTTGAAATGTGCAGATAATACTAGAAAACCCACGATTGTCACTGAAATAAATCACTTTTGCTTTGAGTGTCCTGTAATTCTTCCACGGCACTGTGAGAGTCTGATTAGTTACCACAGTAAGGATTATATTTGCAATATTTACTGCGGAAGTGTTTTATTTTTTTAATCAATGGGGTTGATTCCTTTTCCCACATCACAGCATTGGGTGCTGCGTGACTTTCTCTAATAGATTTAAAAAAAAAAAAAAAAACTAATCCCCATGACATTTTCTTATCTAATCTCATTTTGGTTAAAGAACTGCATGCCTTTGCTGACCGGATTACAAAAAAGCAGACTGGGGGAAATACTCACTTTAAGAATATTTTTGTTTTACCATTGAAATGTTTTCAAATATGGTTTTCATGTAACTGTTTCCTGTTTGTTACAAACTGTCTTTCTCTCTCTGCCTGTCTCCCCTCAGTTTTTTCCATGTCCACCCTGTTTGTAATGAACTGTCTTTCTCTCTCTGCCTCAGTGTCTCCTCAGTTCATCCCATGTCCACCCTGTTTGTAATGAACTGTCTTTCTCTCTCTGCCTCAGTGTCTCCTCAGTTCTTCCCATGTCCACCCTGTTTGTAATGAACTGTCTTTCTCTCTCTGCCTCAGTGTCTCCTCAGTTCTTCCTATGTCCACCCTGTTTGTAATGAACTGTCTTTCTCTCTCTGCCTCAGTCTCCTCAGTTCTTCCTATGTCCACCCTGTTTGTAATGAACTGTCTTTCTCTCTCTGCCTCAGTGTCTCCTCAGTTCTTCCCATGTCCACACTGCACCATCTCCTTCACTGACCATTCTTTCCTGGAGAAGCACATCAAGTGGAACCACCAAAAAGAGTACCTGGCAATGTTAAGGAACAGTTTTTCAAAAACTAGTGAAACAGAAGTTGTCCCGAAACACTGCTGTGTCCACTGTAGCCTCAAGTTCCAAACGCAACGGCTGTTAAGCATCCACACCCACCAGATCCACCCTTCAGCCCCTCCCCGGAAACCTGCCCCTCCCCGGAAATCCTCCCGTCTCCGCAGCGTTTCTGGGAAGGTTTTCACCTGTCCACAATGTGCTCGCAGATTTGGGTACCTCGGGAGTCTGCAAAACCATTGTGAGGTTTCACACAAAATGTCTGTTGTCCGCACCAATGGACACCTCAGTTGTGGGGATTGTGGGAAGAGCTTTAAGAATTGCTGGGGACTGGGACCTCATCGATGTCACGAGCCGGAAGGTTCTACAGCGGATGACACTAAGCCTGTGGTCTGTCTTGAAGTGGGCTGCCACTGCTCCGAGTGTGGTAAGATCCTCTGTAGTCCTCAGAGCCTGAACATTCACATGCGCATCCACACGGGAGAGAAGCCTTATGTCTGCAAAGAGTGTGGCAAGAGATTCGCAGAGGGTGGTAGTTTACGCAAACACCTGCTGATACACTCAGGGGTCAGGGCATTCAAATGCCAGGAATGTGGGAAGGATTTTGCCCACATGAAGGTTCTTAGGGGTCACATGACCACACACTCTGGAAAGAAGCCTTTCTCTTGCTCCCACTGTGACAGGCAGTTTGGATACAAGTCAAGTCTGACTATTCACCTACGCTCTCACACAGGAGAGAAACCCTTTCACTGCACAGTGTGCGGTAAAGACTTTTCTATCAAGAGAAACCTGAGGCTTCACCTAAAGATCCACAACAATGAGAAAGGCCACCAGTGTGGGGAGTGCGGCCTGAAGGTGATAGACATTGGTGCGTTGAAGACCCACATGCGCTCGCACACCGGTGAGAGGCCTTACCACTGTACCGTGTGCAGCAAGAAGTTTATACGACTTGAACACCTGAAGAACCACCAACGCACTCACACAGGTGAAAGACCGTTTGTCTGTTTGGAGTGTAACAAAAGCTTTGCACAGTCAGGAGATCTCACTAAACACATACGCACCCACACCGGGGAGAAGCCATATGAATGTTCGGTCTGCCACGGCTGCTACACCTCTTCGGGGGATCTTGGCAAACACATGAGGATCCACAATGACTCCAGGCCTTTTCCCTGCCAGCAGTGTGACAAGAGCTTTCGCTTGGCCGGCCACCTGAAGACTCACTTAAGGACCCACACTGGGGAGAGACCATACTCTTGCCCCCGCTGCCTGCGAACCTTTGCTCGAACCCACCACCTCTCCGGTCACCTGGCTCAGTGTCACTGATTTATTTGATTTGTATTTAGGTAGCGGCTTTCTTAATCTCAGTGCTTTACTGTATTATGGTTGTAGCTCACACTTAACTACACCTAATATGTAGCACTTGGCTAAGGGAAGCATGGCGGCCATATTTTTACCAAACACTGAGGTCGGAGACGTTTACTGATGTTACAGTTGGCAAGATGTTGGTGTAAATTCAAAGATTAACATTTGGCCACAAAACTGGAAGTGTCCCGTTCCCCCTTTTGCTAGCTATTTGCTTATGAGGACCGACATGTATTCTACTGAAAATGTTTAGGTATTTAACCCCACCTTTTTGAATCAATTAAGATGTCAGAGAAAATCTTGCACGCATCCATCATATCTTGCACAACTAGCTACATTTGTTTTGGGATTCCTTCCCCATTGATTGAGTGGATTTGGTCTGTGATTTCAAACAAGCACATGTCTGTCCTTGTTCCATAACTCCTTTTTAAGACCGAAGTTAGAAAGATCAATTGAGAACATGCCTTCAGGACTTGTTCCAGGCTCTGTATAAATGTATGTAGATGGAGTGTATGTTGGACAGAGGTTTTAATTTGCATGCAGTTTTTTTTAAAGGGATAGGTAACTACAAAATATGAATTCTCATTATCCCCCACTCACTATGGCTGTTGATGGTTCACCAGTTGGCTAGTGGCTAGAATCACACTACAAGGTTCCACATTAACCTGGAACGCCATGCGAATGACTAGGCTAAATTGAGGGAACATCTGCTGATGTTTCATACTCTGAGATCATTCCATTTCATGGGATTTATGATTGCCAAATGATTCAATGATTTCAAAATGTTCAAATGAGGTGAACTGATTGGGTGTCTGCACTATACAGCATGAGAGCAATACCATAAGTGTAGATTATGATGGTAACTGTATGAGTTACTTTAACTAATGCTGTTATCTTGGTGCGTGTTATAACTTAGTATGTATTGGTAGAGTTGTCTTGGTGTGTGTAATAACGTAAGAGCTTCAGTATTGTATATATTCTAAATTATTAGTCGTGTTGTAGTAAGGATGGCAATTACTTTATCTGCAATGCAATTATGTTGACTGACAACTATGAACAACAATGTAAAAGGCAATTTAACCAATGCAATAAATTATTTTAAAAAATGTTTTTGTTTCATTGGAATTTTGTTTTGAAGGGTACTGTTTCTGTCAAATATAGCCCTATAGATGCTGGGCTTTTAATATTAGCTATAGGTGTTTTTTATTTAGAAAACACATACAGTTGAAGTGTACCTATAATAAAAATGACAGACCTCTACATGCTTTGTAAGTAGAAAAACCTGCAAAAGCAGCAGTGTATCAAATACTTGTTCTCCCCACTGTAGCTATGATTCCTTGCTGCATGATTTCTGGATTTCATGTGGCTAGTTAAATTATGGGGACATTATTTTACCAAATGATTGAACTGAATTTCACCAAATTGAAAGGATTTTTTAAATGTACCTTTGTTTAAACAGGGAAATCAACTTGAGACCTAGTGGTCTCTCACAGCTGATCCTTCTAACACATTGTTGCAAATTAGTAAGAATGAGAACCTAAAGTAGTAATTGCATAGGGATTAAGATTAAGTCTATGGACACAGATTAAGTTTATGGACATAAAGCAGTGAAATTATTGAACACGTCACCATTTTTACTTGGGTTGTTACCTGGTTGTTATCTGGTGAACATTTTATGTCAATAGCATCTCTGGAAATATATTTAGTGAGAAAATTGTGACGTGTTTAATACTTATTTCAACCGCTGTAGATTAAGCCTATGGACACAGATTAACCCTAGTTTAGGACTAAACATTCAAGGTCAATGGAGAGCTTAGTTTATGTCTGTAAAATCGGCCTTGAGTAATTTAAAACTGAGGATGAATTCACTAAATTGTGGTGAGTTTAATGACCTAAATGGCACGAAGAACGGAAAAATACAAATATACAGAATAAAACATGTATTAGAAAACACACTAAATGTGCAAAAGTGCACTGACTCAAAATAAAATGCGGAATACTTAAGATATCCAACGCATATACTGTATTCTTTCCAATGCCGTGTGTTGGCCATAGATTTAGACAGTCTTAGACATAAACTGGCTTTAAAACCAGTGGCTGAAAAACTAAATCTTTAGTTTAACTGAAATGATTTCACTGCCTCCCGAATATTCTTTACAAAGAGGTACAGTACAGAGACGGCAGTGCAGTGCTTCAATACAGTGCCCCCTATTGGCCTCTTAATGTATGTACAAATCATTTTGAGCCACTGATATACATGCTGAATCCGTTTTCTTTTTTCTCATAAAATTATTCTCAATATCCATTACATAAAGATATGTACTGTGTATTCATTATATCACTTGGATTGTTTGAGTTTTTGTCAAATCACTCCTCAACTTAAAGAGCACACCAAACAGTTGTGTCCCTGTTAGTACAGTATACTAGCAAGTTATCAGCTGTGAGCCCAGCACATTTACAGCCTGAGTATGCATCACTTGGACAAGGGCCCCAAACAAGACTGTCTAGGTCAATTCAGAAGCAATTGCTTTATTCTTTTTATGTCCGTGATTACGAGGCCCGAGTCGTAACTACGACTCGGGCCCAGATAACAAAGATGTATTTAGAGCTAAATAATATTGAGTGTACCTTTGTTTAAAGCTGGAATCAATACTTTTTAAACCGTGTCCATTTTTCATTTAAACGTCATGTCTGTGCAGAGGAGGGGCTGGAAGATGAATGGGCTGGATCCTCTAATTCCCCCTGTTGCAGTTATCATAATTGTTGAACAACCATGGTTTTTAAAGATTGGGCGTCCAGGCCACACAAAGAAAGTTAATAGATTTAGAAAATTGAGATGGATTGTGCAGCAGACGTATTTGGAATGTTCCAGGAAGATGGACAAATATGATCAGGGGTTGAGGTGTGTGTAGGGTGGGGGGTGTAAAACAATACACAGGGTCTGGGCGGCAGCTTGGGGGGTCTCCTGCCTTACAGATAAAGGTGTTGGTGTGTAGATGTGTTGAGTGGGTGTCTTTGTTCTGGTTAGCACCGTAATGGCCGGATGTGTCATAAGCCCAGATCTGCCTTAATGCAGATGAGTTCACCCGTGAATTGTCACTGAAAGGCCCTAATTGACAAGCAGTTCCTCTCTCGGGACAGCAGGGGGAAACCACTGGCTGTCTGTGGATGCTTCGGGGAATATAGAGAGAAGTCTCACAACCTATGAACTGTGACGGGCAGGAGGAATAGCTTGGGCTCTCTTAGAAGGCTCCATCTGTATGGCAGTTTACAGACTTAGTACACTGTTTCAGATAAGATGGAATTTTCAAAATCAGGTTGTCGCCATTCAGTTGTCTTTTAACTGCTCACGTCGTCTTATATTTGCTTTGTTGAACAATATTACCAACCTGTTTTGCTTGGTTGCCATAGATGGTGGGAAATACCCCAATTTTATTTTGCATTGTGTATTTATTTAATTGGCTTTTAGAACCTGAAGAATGATAAAACACAGATGTCCATTTTGAAACCTGTTACTGTATCTGATTACACATTTCACCTGTGCCCTGTTTTATATAATATTTACATATTGAAGGCATTTTCCTTTTATACTCAACACAAATTATTTTTCTTTCAGCACGCATCAAGGTAACAGTCTATACTGAGTTACAGTTCATAGGCCTTAATCTAAGGACTTCACATGACTCTGAATACAAGGCTCTTATTTCAGCTTGTGAAAAATGATTTGTTGTTTTTCGGACCTCTTGCTTTTTTGTTAAATTCAATTAATTTTAAAATGGTTGTGTAGTAAGTCATTGTTATTAGTGAACTAGTTAAGTTAATGGTTCTTAACTTCTTTCAGTGGGTAATCATCATTGTTGCTTGGTAAACTGTATTTTCCAAGCTCCTTCCTGATACTCAGTACGCTGTGGATGGGTGCGGTGCCATTATATTTCATCAGTACAGAATAGATGGTACTATGGCTGATTCTACAACAAATCATAAAAAAATCGAAACGACACCTATTTATTTAGCCTTCCCCATCCCAAAGTCAAACTGCAATAGCATTTTCAGTCCGTCCCCGTCAGTTGGTAGTCTTTTAGGTTGCAGTCTGAAAATTGAATTACCCCATATTGGATCCTATAAAATTCCAGTGGGGGGAATTTTCTTTCTGTGATGTAATTTGAGCTATCCAATTTTTCTTGTATTCACTGTCTATATTTTTGTCAATTTGGTAGAGGAACACATTGTACGCATTGGTGCTTTGGTGTCACCGGTGTCGTCGCGGTACGATCGTTTTGGTGCTCGTCAGCCCTGGAGGTCAGTGTGTGGGAAGAGAAGGGGGCTTCACGGGGGCTCTGGGGCCGCTGTCTGCCATCCCTTTGGGCTCCACCAGGCCCAAATCCACTCCTCCCATTCACGCAGGGGTCAAAACACGGGTCAAAACATACAGTTTGACTCTGGAGAGACATGCTGGCGTGTGGGCGTAGATTAAACTGGGTATTTTGGGGGCTCTGGTGTACGCGGCAGCTGGTAACAGCTCTCTCGTCTCACTCTCTTACAAGTTCATAGATGGCTTAAACCATCAGTTTAGATATATATATATATATATATATAAGAAGAAAAATAACTAATTATTTTGGTGAAGCGTGTTACGACATGTCTGGAGAGCACGGTAACGGCGGTTGGAATTCTTCAGAGATGGATACTGTAGCCAGTGATCCACGGTTAGACATCTAAGTATGTTGGTTTACTGCATAGGCACAATGCATAGGGTGTTTGTCTTTTAACTGGGGACAGGGTTCCACATCAGAGGTTCCCATTATGGGGTTCACATCAGGGGTTCACATCATGCATGCTCAATAAATAGAAAGTATTTTCCCTAATAGTGTCACAACCTTAGAGACTGCTGCTGTCAACTGCTTCTTCCCACAGTTCTCCACTAACTATCAGCCAGTGTGAATGGAGGCTGTTTCCTTGTGGTCCGGTCTCAACTCAGTGTCCTGGTTGTGGCTCCGCAAGACGTCGTCATCATGACGTGTGTATGTAGGCACCGGCACAGCTCAACGCGTTCTCCCTGCTTGACTCAGGGCTTGGCGAGCTGCTGCCACGGGGGCTTGCGTTGTGCCTCTCTGACCACGGCCTCCCTCCTCCTCCATCCCACTGTAACCTTTTGCTCCTTCTGTCTGTTTAGCGGCGGGATAGAGATGTGGAGGGCGAGAAGACTGACAGTGCGCTCTCCCCTGCTCAGTAAATATGAACTGAACCCGGCAGACAGACTCATTCATCACTGAGGGAGATAGGAGGGAGGAGTAGTGAGGAGGAAGGGAGGAGGAGGGGAGGGAGGGAGCGAACTAGTGAGCGGGAACTGGGTGAAGTGACCACAGTGTTTATTCAAAAGAGAAAGAGGGAGTGAGGGGCAGATAGAGGCCGGGTGGAATTATTTAGAGAGGAGGATAACCGAATGGAGACATGGGGAGGAGTTAAGATGGTTAATTGGGAGAGAAGGATCACAGAATAGAGACATGGGGAGGAGTTAAGAGGGTGGATTGGGAGAGGAGGATCACAGAATAGAGACATGGGGAGGAGTTAAGATGGTGGATTGGGAGAGGAGGATCACAGAATAGAGACATGGGGAGGAGTTAAGAGGGTGGATTGGGAGAGGAGGATCACAGAATAGAGACATGGGGAGGAGTTAAGAGGGTGGATTGGGAGAGGAGGATCACAGAATAGAGACATGGGGAGGAGTTAAGAGGGTGGATTGGGAGAGGAGGATCACAGAATAGAGACATGGGGAGGAGTTAAGTATATCATCATACTACACGAGGAAATAATTTTGATAACCAGCATAAAAACCTTCAGAGCAATAAATAAGATCTTCCAAGCACAGACTCTGGGAAAAAGAATGGCACGTACTCAGGATGTAACCTAGAAAGTATCCAGGCCCTTGGGAGTGGTCAGTGTGCTCATGGCTGTGCCAGGTGGAGATTACATGGTCTTTTAAGAGCAAATAATTCATGAAGATATTGAAACATTGAGACGACTGGCAGGTCATATACTTACTACACCAGAAATAATGCACACGTCAGTTGGCTTGTCATTGGCTCTTAACAGGTAGAGACGTAAATAACAACCAGGTGGTCTGTAGGCAGCGACAGCAGGAGTGGGCAGACAGAATCTACATCAGCAACACAGCAGGTGGACGTTGGACAGGGACAGATAGGAGTCATCGGGCCAGGAAATACTGAGGCATGGTCCTAGGGCTTGTGAGTGAGTGAAATTAGAGCACACCGAATAACAGGAGAAA
>JACXGK010001881.1:18089-38347 GCA_016801125.1 Novumbra hubbsi
CCCCCAGATTGAGGCTGAGTCCAGTGTCTCATAGATCAGCGGATAATTACACACGCGTTAAGCTCCATGGGAGAAAACCCTTCCTCCAGTTTCCTGTTTGGAAGTTTTCTGTTCTCAAAAGTATGATATGCTGCAAACAAAGGTGACTACATTTTGATGACATTTTTTTGGGTAAAGTTGAATAATCCTGTTGTTCAGAAGGAGTGCAGGGCGACTTAAGTTATTACACATTCACATTTCACAGACTTGGGTTTTCTTAACACAAACATGCCAGAATGCAGCAATATTTCTCAAAAGGAAATATGCATCAATATTTCTCAATTGACATTCCTTGAGTTTAGCTCCTCAGAATCAGATCAGAATCAGAATCAGAAAAACTTTATTGCCAAGTATATTTACACATACAAGGAATTTTCTTTGGTGCCATGGTGCATGACAGAAAAACACAGTACTCCTCCCACCTCATTTACATTTTGGCGGGTTTACAGTGCCTTGAGAAAGTATGTGCCCCCTTCCAAATTTCCTGTATTATTGCATATTTCTGACACTGAATGGTGTCAGATCTTAAAAAATGGAATATACTCTAAGATAAAAAAGAACCTGAGTGAACACAAAATGAATAGGTGAAAGAAAATGTATTTATTTAAGGAAAACATGTATCCAACAACATTGTACCTGTGTGAAAAATTAATTGCCACCTTTAGCAGCAACTGGAGATCAGTCTTTCACGTTGATATGGAGGAACCTTGGCCCGCTGTTGTAATTCAGTGAAATTGGAGGCTTATTAGATGAATTGTTGTAATTCTGAGGCTTTTTGAAGATGAACTGCTTGTTCAAGGTCCTGCCTCAGCATTGCAAGGGGGTTCAAGTCCGGACGTTGACGAGGCCACTCCAAACACATACGATGTGCGCCTTGCAAATTTCTAATGATTTCCACGTTTGGTCTCTTTCTTCTTGTTGAGTCATGATCGCTGGTCTTAGCTGAGGCTTCCTGGGTACGTCATTGTTGCACCCTTGGAGGAGTTTTTGGTAGAAGATTCACCACGGTTCTCGCTGTGGTTTACTAGTCTCCAAGCCTCCAAAACCTTTTCCACATTGATATTTCTCAGCAACTTCCGGAATTCCTTTTGATTGCAATATGGTGTGCTGCTCGTTGAGACGTTGATGGTGAGGATCTATATTAGTCCTGTTTAGATTGAACTGGACTGACAGTAATCAAGTCAGGGTGTGTTTGTTCTTAACTGACTTCCAATGATCAATTGCATTCGGTTAATGGGTTGATGAAGTAACTAAGAGGGAGATTATTTTCTCGCACAGACCAGTTGGTGTTGTAAAACTTTTCCAAAAAAAAAAAAAAGATAATTTAATCCCTGAATCCTGTGTGTCTTTTCATAGTATTGGCTGTTACATTTGATATAAAGATCTGAAAACATTCAGTATGGAATATAACCAATAATAAAGGAAATTAGGGGAAATACTTTTCACAGCACTCTAGGTCTACGATCCCTCTTGATTTGGTTTCAAGATTAATGTACAACCATTTACATTCATTTTCTGATCCAACTGCAGATCTCTGATTCTTTGCACCTTCAATTAGCAGCTCTCGTTTGTTTTATTATTAGAACCCTTGATTCTAGGGACATGAATCCTCCTTTAACTGAATACTGTATTTATTTGGGGATTTCCCCAAAAAAAACATTTATTGCGTTATGTTTATTTCACTTCCATGATATTTAAATGAACAACATTGGGTTCATTTTTACAGAAAATGTATATAAAAAAATATGCTGCATAATTGTTTAGAACATATTTCAGTCTGATACTCGTTTCGTTGCTGTTGTTTAGTCAACATCAGCATGAAGAGTGTTGTACAAAGAATTGTCTTTAATGACTAGATCATCTCTAAACCAATCCAAGTATAAAGCCAATAACACCATTTGTGTTGCTAGGGTTGCTTTACCCATGTGGGTTCTGGCTTTGGCCCAACAGTTTCTGTAACTAATCAGACAGAACCCATTGGTTTCTGAGACCAATCAGGTGGTTTGGGTGTTTTTCAACCAGGGAGTCTGTTGACTCCCGACTCCTTACAGAGAAGAAACGTCCGTGTTGCGTGTCAGTGATTGGTCAGAGCACAGACCTTGGGAAGCCAAACAGGTTTTCAATGACATTGAGGCCTTTTCTACAGAACTAAATCAGTAGCCCAACATTACAAAGGCATACTTTATACTGTATATAAGTAGTTCTACACCTCCTATACCTTTACTTCTTCAAAAACCTGCTTTTCTTCTCTGACTTTGCATTGCCTCCATATAAAGCACCTTCCTTCCTAGTTCTTGCTGACCCAAAACCTCCCCCTCGCTTCTTCCATCTCTCCTATCTCAACACAGAAAGACAGGAGAGAGGGAAGATGATGTGTGACAGATGCCATATTTCGACTTTCTGTCAGTAAGATTAATATTGACACAGTGTGTTTCTTACCAGAGGGTTGTTGACTGTGTTGTGTTTTGATTTCATTATTCTGTGCTCAGGCAGTTTTTCTTAAGAATCAGACAATAACAGATGTGGAGACTAAAATAGCGAGACACAGATATCGGGGGTTGAGTTGAGTGCACTGGTCATATTAGTAGAGACATCGGTCATCAGTCCTCCTATCTGGACATGTCTTAACCCCTTGGGGTAGCCTTAGCAGAGGGCTTATCAATTGGTCTATCTTCAAAAATAACAATAAGTAAGCTATCTGACTGCTAGTCAACAAGATGTGTAGGCCTACATAAGTTGTCCAAGTAGGACCCCACAGGCTATTGCAAGTG
This sequence comes from Novumbra hubbsi, assembly GCA_016801125.1. NCBI lineage: Eukaryota > Metazoa > Chordata > Actinopteri > Esociformes > Umbridae > Novumbra > Novumbra hubbsi. The sequence continues at coordinate 20,900 of JACXGK010001881.1, forward strand.
AAATTGGCCCCTCTGGACTCATGAGAGGGATTTGAGGTAATCATGAATTTTAGTGTGAACAGTTGAGGGTGAAGAATCAAATATCAACGTCGACTGTTGAGGAGAATGAACAATGATATACGAAGGAACGGTTGACAGACTGGAGAGAGACTGAGAAGGCCAAGGAAACATGTGAAACCAAAGATAAACTTTTACAAATAAAAGACCAAGCTGGGAAGACATAGTGAGAACAAGAAGCTGACGGTCGTCGCTGGAGACTTTTATTGACTTTTTCCCCTCTTCAAACACACGTGACTGGAGCCCACGCGGTGGCTAACAGATAAATTCACAGAGAGGGAGAGAGGAGGACTGAGGGAGAGAGAAATGAGAAAATAAATTACTCTGGAAAGATATGACGATAGGCTACACGCGGCTTTAAATCTAAAAGGGAATTCGCGACACACTCGACCAATTTGTCACTGCGCTTTTTACCTTTCTGCTTTTCTTTTTGGTACTTTCCCCCCTATTATTCGCCCGTCTCTCCAAATACCCCGATGCCCCTAATTTACCCCACATTTCCCATGTATCCAATTCCTTTTCACCCCATCCTGTTATCCATCCATTCTATTTAAAAACTGTGTTTTTGCTTTTGTCGTTAGTTTGTAGCCTATTTGCCATAAACATATTCACATTCTTTTTTCCTGTGTTCGTCCAGTTGTGTTTTGCATTATGCCAATGTATTATTATTTGGCTACTTCTCTACATTTACCTCTATTATGAACTCAATCCAATGAGGCTACTGTCAATGTGTTGCCAAAGAGCCTCGGTTATTTAGCCCATAGTAGCGATCCAACATGAGTGTCTTTATGTGTGTCCTTATATAATTTATGACAAATCCATAAATCCATCAACATAACCTACTTGTCTTTCAGTAGATCTACGTTCAACTGTAACTACAACCAAGGATCTGAGCCCCACTCCCCCTCCTCCCCAAACATCAAAATCAAAGAGAGGGGGAAATGAGATGCATCGAAAAAAAGAATGAGGGGAACCAACAGTAAAGGATGGTTGGAAAATGGGTGGAAGAATGAAATGGAAAAGAGAAAAGAAAGAAAACGCAGAGTTAAAGTATAGGCTACCCCCTATTTTATTTAATTTAGACGCCAGGCGAAAATCGATCCTGCCATTCGATACGCAATCCGAATCAAGGCGAATTAAGCGGGCGGAAATTAACTCTGAAAATATTTTTGATGGAGTGGCTTGTAGTCTCTCGGCCAAATGGACTGCAAAGTGGAACAAATGACAGGGGCCTAGTGGTGGAGACAGCGCCGCTCCATCTTCCATTAGGCCGTAATGGGATAGGTCCAGCCCCCTAGCTCGACTCGGCTGCATTAATCAAAACAGCCGCTATATGAAGATTTATGGTTCTCCCCGCGTCGCCGCTCCACTCCAGCGCCGCCGAAGCCGGAGCCAGTTTTCGCCGTGCGTGTGTGTTTGAAGGAAGGAAGGAGGGGGGACCTCTCTCTTTCTCTCAATATCTTGCGTACACAAACAGAGTCGCGTGGGTCTTTCTGCGTACACGCGCCTTTATTCCGGCGACTGTGTAATCGCATCTTGTCATTTTTGTCTAGGCCACGGCTACATGCATGTCATAAACCCTGTAACTTCGATTGGCGCATCGTCTCATAAGAAGACGTGTATGTAGCATCTACTCAATGTAATAAACGGTCGCAGAGTCGGATGCTTTGGTTATGCTTTGTCTATTAATCGTTTTTTCCATTTAAATTCTCCCCAATCACAATACGTTTTATGAACAAATACATAATTACTTGAAATCATTGACCACCCTACAGGGTGTAATGAGATTCTTTGTGGTTGATCTGGGGCCCTGTCAGAGGGCCAATGCTGTCCTGAAGCAGGGGAACAGGGGAAGACACTGACTGACTAGCAGTATTTACTGGGAACCAGCCAAGAAACTTCCCCGACTTTTGATTAGATGGGACTGATCAGCCCTACTACTGAGTGCCCGTTCTGGTTTGTGTCCTTCCAGATGCCTTTCAATGGGCCACCTCCCACCAATGTCCCTTATTTCCCATTTCTCTGTCTCTCTCTGTTACACACACACACACATAGCCTTCCCTCCTCATCGTCTAACTTTTCGCAGCTCTTTTATCCGCCTCCTACTACCTCTTTATTTCCTGTCTCTCCTCTGTTTTCTTTTCTCTTTGGTACCTAATATTTCTATCTGTCTCCTCTCTTCCCCTTCTATATGCCTCCCTATCTTATTCCACTTCAGCGTATTCCCTTACAGCCCTAGTCCCACGCCCCTAACTCTCCCATGCGGATAATCAAACCAACATGGAGACATCTTTATATCCATCTATCTATTTCTCCTTTCCTTTTGCCCTCCTGCTTTCCCCCCATTTCCCTTCTTCTCTCTTTCGCTGGTGCATAGAGGGGAAGCTTGCTGCCAGTTCCAGTCTGCCGAAGGGTTTATTTAAATTAGAAACGCTTCAATCTCCTCATCCTCCTCTTTCTCATTCCATTTCTCTTTCTCCTCTCCCCCCGCTCCTCTCTCCCCTCTTCCTCTCTCCCACCTTCCTGTTGAACCCTCCCGAGTCCTGTCAGCACTGGGCAACTTTGTAGATGGAGAAGGGACAGACTGGGAGGAAGGAAGAGAGGAAATGGAGGCGGTAGAGGTGGAGGAGAGGGAGTTACAGAGAGGTCATGGGAGACCTGTTACTCAGTGTTCTTTAGTTCCTCCCTCCTCTCACGGCTCATTCCGCTCTGATTAGACCCCTTAAACGTCCCTCCACCTGTCTCTAGTCGTAACTACCATTCTGACTCCAAACATCCTACCCTTGTTCCCTTTCTCACATTTTTTAATTCTTCTGTCTCTTGGCTTCCAATTTGTCTCCCTGTTCCACAAGATTCTGTTCTCTGTCCTGCCTCTCTAATTCCTGTCCCCTCTCTCTCTCTGTCCATCGTCTGTCTCTGGTGAGTGAGATGCATGGCATGGGTCAGTCAAGGCACCTAATCATTCCTGTAAATAATGAACCTGCCTTTTAAACCCTCTCTCCCCTCTCTCACCCACCCTCCCTCTTCCCCCAAGCCGCCTCCCGCCCTTCCTTTGCCCATTAACACACAATTATTTCAGCGGGCCTCCGCAGCGTTGCCAAGGCGGCCATGAAGGAAGCGATGTGTGGAGAACACAGAGGCACTCTAATGGCTGACTGACATAAGACAAGCTAATAGATCATAGCATTATTAATACCACTGTTAACTGTCCCGGCCCAGACCACCATCATCAACACAGACAAGTGACTTAATGCACACTCAGATCATTTCTCATTTCAAACAATCTTGCTCCATGGCCTGTCATTTACAGTAGGCTCCCGGGAGAGTGCATCCATTTCATTTGACTCCTTTAAACATTGCCCCTAGCTCACTCGTGTACAGACTAGAATCACATGTACCACTACGGTGGTTATTGGCTTCTGAGGTGGACACATCTTTTTTTGCACTTCAATTTCCTCACTAGTTTGTTTGTTCCAATTATTTGTCATTTAATGTGGACGATCATTATGCAATGTTGTGACAAACGCTATTCCACGCTACCTCTCAGGTAGAGGGAAATACTTATCATCTTATTCTTCTGTCTTTATCTTATTCCTGATATCTACACGAGTTTTCCCTATTTACATATGAAGATAATGTTGATGGGGAAATCATTCTTCAGTCTTCTTTTCCCTGTCACATGTAGATAATGGGCAGGGAAATGTGGCCTTCAAAGTGGCGAGGGCCCATCTAAGAAGGTAAGATTGAAAGGCAGCGAGGAATGAATGACCTGTCCGTTTAACCAGCCAGGCTCAGAGAGATGGCAAGAGGAGTGGGTTGACCCTGGGGAGTCGGTTCTGGGGAAATCACACTCACACTTCAATCAAACCCGATAGCACTAAGATTAGTGACTAAGCTAAAGAAGATTCATTTTCTATTCATTATCATGATGTTTGTAAACTGTGAAGAGGAATTACACATGTGTTGTATGATTGAATATGTGAGACTAGAGGGAAACCAAAGTGACTAACAGACAACGTTTACTAGGCTTCTACACAAGGGCCCTACGTTTTAGTCATTTAGTGGACACTCCCACCCTGAGCAACATACAGAAGGCTAATTGTTTTACACTAAGACAGACGGACAGATGTTGTTGCCCTGCGGGGTCAGGGATTACACCTAGCAACCTTTTGGTTACTGGTCAGATGTAGTAACCACTTTGCTTTCTGCCACCCTCACAATAGCTGACTGAGTGTATGATTTACCACATCCTATGTTTGAACAATGTGAGCTATATTTTGTTTGTCTGGTAGTCACCGGGAACTCTTAGGTTGTGTAAATGATTTACAATTGGAAGGGAAATTGTTTATACAATATGGCTGATGATTGCTGTCCCTGGTCACGTGGTGCTGGAGTTGGGAACCGCTGAACTCAGCTGTCCGTGGTTCTGAAATGTTCAAATTAAGTATTCTGCACCATAGACCTCAGGAGGTGCCTGGCCAACAGAAGTGTTGCTAATGCAAGTTCATCGATCCTTCAGCTGATTACACTAATTAGATGCCCTTTATGCACTAGCATTGCATTAGTACATCCCTTAGTTTATTCACCATTAACTCTTAGGTCTGTTGTCACGCATTCACACAGTTAGATTTCCCCTCTGTGACTGGGATATAGGTTACCTTCATCGCATGACCCAGACCTTGACACCTGTGACCTTTGACTCATTCCACTGACCCCGGAAACAGAGGATGTGGCACTTGTATTTAAAATTGTCAATATATCCTGTTTGATTATCATTATAGAGCCAATGAATGTGAGATCTGGTAACTATCTATACCACGGATTAGGTGCTCGAAGGTGTTTCATTCTGGCATAGTGACTTACCTCAGATGTTTCTAAGTATTGGTTTGGCTCTGGAAGAAAGAGCTTTGTTAGCCTGTCATTTAATATACTTTTTGTAGAGAAGGCATTAGGACTGCATCCTCATTATTCCTGTCTAAGAAATTAAAATGATTGTAAAGGCATCAAATAATTAAATAATTTTGCAAAATAATTATATTTTGTCTCAAGCTGCCTTACTTTGATGGATGTCTGTTTATGATTCGTTCCGCCAAGAAATTCCTACAACATTTCTTCCATGATAATATGTCAATTTATCAGCCGAGGTTTTTATGTTAATTTCTAACCCACCCCCTAAAATAAAGCATCTTACTCGCAAACGATCTCGAACTAATTAAGCAAGCGTTAATTAAACATTCGAGAGAGTATAAACGCGTAGAATTGTTATGGAAACGTTGAAGTTAATCAAGCTTTCAAATTATTGATAACATCCTTTGAACAGTGATCGATCGGGAAGACATTAAGTGGTGAAATAAAGAAGGTATTGTGATTTGTGTGTATGTGTGAATCCCTCTGTCTTTGCATGTAGCTCTTTAACAGTTAAACTGCTTAAGGCTTGTATTCAATCAATATCTTATAGTTTCTTATAACATATTTGCATACAATGACGTAATGACATAACTAACATAAATCCCTTTCAGCATATTCTTTTTTATCCTAAGATGCTGTGAGGTCGTTGTTAGTTAAGTCTATAGGCTAAGTGTAAAGATAAAACACTCAACTGATGACGGCTGATACTAATGCTTCCTCTCTCTGCATGCGTTTTCCTCTCGAAAACAGAATGTCTTCACATGTTTGCATGTGTTGTCCCCTGTCTGTCTGCTTACGCCTGTGTCAATGCCTTTGTGGCATGTACTTACAAGTCGCTTCATCAATCCGCCAGGCGCTTGCGATAGGAGCAATTCACCCATAAAGTGGGCCTTTCGCCCATAAATAATATTCAAGTCGTTCTATTGTTAAGTGAAAAGTTGACTGGTGTTTGATTTTTTTCTTCTTTTTTTTCTTCTTTTCCGTGGCGACCTCGGGTTAGGACTCATACATCACGGGATGACAGCTATAGAAAGGCCCTAAATTAGCAACTAAATCGAATATTGATCAGCTATGTGCGGCCCTGCGAGTCGCGGCTCCTTGCCGTTTTTTCCAGGGAGAGAGAAGGGGGAGGAAAGAGAACGAGAGATAGGGGGGAGGGTAGGGGGTGAGAGGTGCCGCTGTGTGGGTCTCTCTCTCTCCCTCTTTCCCTCTTCTCTCTGTTGGAGTTTGAGTGCTTGTGACTGTGTCTTGTGTTGTAGGCCGAAATTGCTTTGCAATAACAGCCTGCATGTGAGCCCGTCTTCGTCTTTATCCGGTTTTGCTTTATCATTAGTGAATATCATTTTCTGTAGGCCTCGTCTTCCTGAATTCAAGTAAAACACACTGGCTATAAGTCTCCGTATTCTCTCTCTATACTCTTGTAATTATGTGTGGTTGGGGTGTTGTTAAATTGGCGTGCCGACACAATGACGACAAGGGTAGACTCACATTGACTTTATTGTTGGCTGCTCATACACCATACCCTCTGATCGCATCTATCTGCCGAGATAGAAATACATTTATCCATCATCCACGTCATTAATCAGCCATAGCCTATAGTATTATACAATTCTCAGTAGACATAGCTCTCTTTTCTTGTTAATTTGGTTTTTTATCCCATGCTGATCTGATATTTAAGTACACTAAGCCAAATCATTACTAATTTTTCTATTGCCTTCACCCCCCAACACCCGACGTTTGGATGAGTTTGAAGAGGGCGGCGTGCACCTGACTCACAGCGGGTACACGCTTGATGAAACTATCAAGGGCTTTCTCCCGGGAAGGGTTGTGTGTCCGGGGCGACTACGAACAAAACCCAAGTCCGGGGAGTGGGTGGTCAAGGTTACACCGGGTCATGGAGATTAGTTCGTGGGATGTCTTTAACAAAATCGGTATTGGGAGGTAAAGTTAGTTTTATCATTGACATTCGGTGGATGTTCGTGTTCTCTTGTTAGTAGCTAGGAGGTCAAGCCTTCCATCGTATATAAAATCCGCACCTTGTGTTTTTTTAAGTGTTGCATTATTCTGAAATTGGGAATGGCTCCTGCAAAAAGTTGACCATGACGATAAAAAATGCATATCTTGAATCCGTTTATGGAAAAAGTTGTATTTCCAAATGTGCAACAACATGGGAAATTCAATAGCTCCTACAAAAAAGTGTACCATGACTATGAAAGTGCCTTTTTTATTTGGGGAGTGCATATTCTGAATCGGGGAGGATACAATTTTGAAATGATTATTATTATTTTTTTACTTTTATTTGATTCCATCCTCTCCTGATTCTGAAAATGCACTTTAAATTGTCTAGGAACTATGTAACTTAAATAGTTTTATACATGTAAAAAAATGAACATTTCGGAAAATCGTCCCTCTTTTCAGAATATAAACCTATCATAGTTGTGGAATACTTTTTGTGCGAGATATTGCATTTTCAAATTATGTCAATTTTGAAAAGCAACATTTAAAAAACAAAAATACGTGACTTGTAGTACATCCTCCCTTGACTATGCAGTGTACATAGATTTGTCACTTTTTGTGGAAGCTATTGAAATGTAAATGTTTTTGCAATTTTCTTTTTCTTTTTTTTTTTAAACTAAAAGCTGTGGATTTTACTCCATACTTTCTTGATTCCGAATATGCACTTTATATAGTCATGGCACACATTGTCATAAAAAAAATTCTATGCATTTCAAAAAAAAAATATTTAAAAAAATCTAAAAGTAATGGATTCTAGTCCATCCTCCGCCTATTCAGAACCTATCATAGTTGTGGAACACTTATTGTGGGAAATATTGCATTTTCAAAGTTCTATCAATTTTAAAAAACAACATTTTAAAAGACGTAGATTGTTGTCCATCCTCCCCTGATTCAGAATTGAACTTAGCACTTTTTGTGAGAGCTATTGAATTTTCCCAGTTTTTGCACATTGTGAAATAAGAAATGTTCAAAAACTACAAGTGTAGATTGTTGTCCATCTTCCCTCAATTCAGAATATGCACTTTTTATAGTCAAGGCACACATTTTGCTGGAGCTATTATATTTTCCATTGTTTTTCAAATTTTTAAATAAATTTTTTTGAAAAACTAAGAGCTGTGGATTGTAGTCCATCGTCCCCAGAATAAAGAGTGTTGTATACAATTTTGAAATTGTATTTTTTGAAAATCTGTGGATTTTAGTACATCCTCCTTTGATTTAGAATATGCACTTTGCATAGTCACAAAATTACGTTTTGAAATGTCAAAAAATTCTAAAGACATTTCTAAAAAATATCTCAAAATCTATCGTTTTCATAGTCATGGAAGGCTTGACTTCTTGGCTACTGACAAGAGAATACGAATATTCACCGAATGTCAACTATAAAACTAACTTTACCTCCCTACGGCGGTATATAGTGTGTTGGCTGCTGAGTCCAGATAAAACTATCGAGGGTTGGACAACCTAAGCGTAAAGCAGGGATGATCGGAGGATTACAATGAGCTAATTATGCTGTAAATCTATTAGAAGGGTGGTTAAAATATTAGGATATAGAGGTGTATTTCATATTCTGAAGACTACATTGGACGAAAACACGTTAACATTGACCCACACCTTGCCTACATCCGAGTCCAAAGCTGAACTGCGAAAAACTGTTCTCCAGTAGTAATATACCCGGATCAGTTAAGCAGCAAATATTTCCTATTTTATATATTTTGGTTTTATTAAACGCATTAGCTATTAATGGTCTGGCATGAGCTATTTCTGCACCATTGCGGAAAAGTCAGCACGTCACTTTTGGTCGGCGAGTTCACGTGTTCCATCCTCATATCATCAAGATTTCACCACATTTCGAACATCAAGGTGTTTATTTAGCAAACCGTTTCCTATAGTCCTAATATGAGCTATGCGGGCCAAATCCTTTCTGTAAATATAGTCTATTCCATCTTCCACAACCATCACATTGGTCTATTTTGCTGTTAAACTGCCTTAATAGACAACACATACTAATGTTATTTTTTCTTTGAAAGATACAAATGAAAATAGTTGCCGGAGATGCTCACACCCTTCCGTATGCGCCTCTTAGCTAGTGGTTGTGTTTGCATAGAACTTTGCTCCAGGACATTCCGGCAACCATCTGTTTCCGGAAGAAGTCTGAGAGCAGCGGAGGAAGCGGAGTTCACAAATTTGCGAGGAAAGGTGGTTGTATGCCAATACGCCTGTTACTGTGAAAATGCCCTGTTTGGTTTTGTCTCTCCTTCTAACTTTTCTGAAGACCTAACAGGAGGTAAAAAAAAAACATGTTATCCTATTTCTTTTTTTGACTTGGCAGAACAACTCCAAACCTGCCACACACAATAGCGCCGATGTGTAAACACTGACCTCTTGCTATCAATTCAGGGTCTTTCTAGTCAGAACATTTACATTGTAATCACATTGAGAAGTAGATTGTGAATTATGATTGTAGTTAATATCAAAGTGACCACACACCTGCTTCATTTCATTCTCTTAACATGGAAACATTTCTTTGGCAAGTTTTGTATTTATTAGCAAGTTGCAATGAAAAAAAATACCTGGTGGTTTTCAGCAATTTTGAAACTAATTTGAGAACAATTGTATTGCGAGGCAAAAAGAAACACGCCAGTTGAAGGTTGTCAATAAATTAACACTGTTCCTATAATGTTCATTAAGAGGCCATGCCATGTGTGTGTTGGGGGGGTGTTATCAAGGTGAACTGGCAGAGAGACAAAGTAATCTCCCCCTCTTCAAAGTGAAGTGCCCCCGGCAGTCAGTGGAGAGGAATACACGTCATTATTTTGTATACAGACAGTGCATATATTACAGGAGTGTGGGCCCTGACTGGTGGGGCCCCTGCAGTTGACTCCTGAGTCCTGGTGGCACTGACTTGGTTTGCATTATGAGTAAGAACAATCACAGCCCTCTGGTTGACAAACGCAGCCCCTTCATTTTGTTACAATGCCTTCTTGCATCTCATGGTCAGCTGAAAAGCTGGTCCCTGGCTTATCACCATGTTCTGGTCATGATTACAATTAAAAGAAATAAATAAAGACCGCCGATGTGGTTGTTGTTGACTTCAACCGTGTCAGATCATTTGTGGCAATTATTTGAAGTATTAAATGTAATAATATACTCAGCAAGTGGGCTCACTATTACTTTGAAGTTTGATTAATGTTACCAGCAGCATGACAAATTGAAAGAGAACATATACTCAAATGGAACTCCCTCTGCTGGTGATTGGCTGAATGTACCAAGGCTGTGGTTGGTGGGTGATTTATAATGTTTGATAACATGGGTGTAATCAAAAGTAGAGATCACATTCTAGAAATGTGATGTTAGAATATTATATTACTCCAATTAATGAACAATAATAAGCTTAATATAAAAGAAGGTGATAATAATAAAATATGATGAATGTTTGAGACATAACACATTCATGTTAAATGGGCACAAACCCAGTGTACCTGACTAAAATGGTCAGAGAGAAACAATTAAGATTTAAAGTTAACTGCATATTCATTAGCATTTGTCACATTTTGCCATTGTATATAATATTACATGAATTCCTACTCATTTCAAGTTGCGCAGGTAGGTAAAGGGGGAAAACCAGATTTACAGCTCATTTCCCATAATTCTATGAAATGTTCCCCTGAATAACAAAGTCCACAGTGGCTACTGAAGGTCAGGGAATCTGGGCACGAGCCCTGTCTGCCAGACTGTATTTGACCCTGATTACTGTTCCCACTAACTCAACTAAATGTATATTCTTGGTGTATTCTTCTGTTCATACTCCCAATAGAAGGTCAAAATGCTGATGAATTTCCTCCAAAAATTAAGTATAGAGAGGAGTCAGTTGTTTGGTATGGAAACTTAAGATGCTAGGAAAGTACAAAAAAACAAAACAAAGAGCAAAACTGATAGAGGAATGAAGAATCAAGATAAAAAGAACGGTGGACTGAAGGACATGGGATGGGATGAATGAGGGATAATTGCATTAGAAAGAAGAGAGGGCCAGAAGGAAGGAAATGATTAGAGGAGAAGGGACTGATATCCGATAGAGAGAGAGGGAGAGAAAGAGAGAAAGAGGAGATGGGCGGGAGGGGAGGGCTTGCTTACCACTGCCGTTCAATACACCCTGACACCCTCACTCTGCGTCAATACACAGTACCGTTTGTGTGTCTCTCTCTCATTCTCTGAGACTAGGTGTCTGTAGCAATACGGCTGCACCTAAAACTCAACTAGACTGTGTTCTGTCTTGTCTGAGCTGTCCAGATTGAAACAGCGGGGATTATAATCCTGCTAATGTTGGAATTATCTAATACAGCTACATGCTTTTAGTGGCTCAAATCAAATTAAAAACGCACATGGGATTCTCTGAAATCTTTCAATATGTTTGTCTGTCATTCACAAATGTTTGTTTTATCTTTTGCCGTACAAACTCTCTCTTTCCCTCTTTTATTCCTTGCAGCACATCCCCGCTTCTCCATCCTTTCCAGGCCAGGCATCCTACCTTTTGTCATTGACCCCTGGCCTGCTTGTCTGGGCATTGACTGACTTTCTTCTCCTTGTGTCACTGGAGCTCCCTATCAATACTTACCTGGTTTGGACACCCTCCTTCAGCACTGTGGTCAGAGAGTGGGGGGAGACCAAACACACTAGAGAGAGACAGAGCAAGAGAGAAAGAGCGGTAAGAGTGACCAAGCTCAAGCATTTGAAATAAAGGGCAAATGAAAGGTCTGTAAATACAATTGTTGCAAAGACATCTGGCAAAGTGCTATAAACATTACATTTTAATGCCCAATGTACATCTGTCTCTAAATTCAGAGAAGAGACAAAAAACTATATTTTTGAAGACTTTTCTAAACACGAAAAGTTGCAATTTGAAAATCTGATTTCTTTGTTACATGCTAAAAATAGACCAAAAATAGTGATTATGCAAAAATATACTATATCATAACATACAATAATGTTTAAATGTCTGGATTCAGTTAGAAATGTCCTTGTTTTTCATATTTGAATAGGAAATATAACAAAATTATGAAGAAATGTAATTATTGGCAAGCTTAATAGGGTTAAGACCTGGTGACTCTGCTGGTCACTCCATTATAGAGAAAATACCATCTTGACAACATCTTCCCTGCAATAGTTCTTGCATTGTTTGGAGCTGTGCTTTGGGTAATTTTCATGATGTATGAGGAAACTGGCACCAATCAAATACCAAAATCGAGTGATAGCCTTCCAAAGCACCCCAGACCATTACAATGCCTCCACCATGCTTGACAGATGTCATCAGGCACTCTTCCAGCATATTTTCATTGCTCTGTGTCTATACTTTGTGATCCAAACATCTCAAAATTAAATTAGTCTGAAATATGGATTTTTCTTCTCAACTCAGCCTAGATGACCAGCATCTCGGAGTTGCGTCTTCACTGCTGATGATGAGACTGGTGTTTCGGGGAGTACTATTTAATAAAGTTACCAGTTGAGGACCAGCAATGTGTCTGTTTCATAAAATCATAAATCTAAAATAGAAAACACGATGTGCCTCTGAAACACTGGACTGATGGTTGCTGATATTGGGCCTCTGCAAGCGTATGTAAATATTCCATTACAAATCTGCAATTTAAAGCTATGTGTATAATGTGTAAACATTAACAATGTAATTTAAAAGCTACAACAATGCTATTAATAATGTCTACACTGTATTGCTGAACATTTGGATGTTATATTAATGGACATAAAATTTGCTTTTGTCACGTCTCCGCCTAGTGGCGGCCACTCCCCTGTGCGTGCGGTCCCCCAGCGTTCAACGTCGCCGGCCTTCTAGGCACCACCGTCCGTGTTTGTCTTGTTCCCCATGTCCTGTGAACGCATCCCTCCCTAACTCCTTTCAGCTGGAGCTCATCAGCTATGTATATAATCCCTCGTGTGTCTTGTCTCCGCGTTCGTTATTTTGTCTTTCTGTTTCGTGTTGCACAGTAGTGCTACATAGTGGCTTAGTTTCACTTACAACCTCTTTTGGAAGAGTTTCACGGCATTCGTTATTTAGACGGTGCCGTTGTATTAGTGACACTGGAATTAAAACACTTTCGCCTATCTGCAGTTTGGTCCAATCCTTCACGTACACCTGACAGCTTTTCTTTTAAAAACAAGGTCATTTCTAAGTGACCCCAAACTTTTGAACCTTGTTGTAATTTGAAATGCTTTAAAAGGTTACTTGAGGACTGTAAGGTAATATTATAAACAGATTGGTTTAAATCCTGAATGCTAATTTGCTTAAACCTATATTGTATGATAATTACTGTTGTTATTCAGTTGGCAACCGTTTATAACAAGTGGCTAGTGATTGTCTTCAGTTGTTTGTGTTATGGTCAATATTCCACTGCTGCCGACCGTTTCCTGGCACTCTGCATTTTGTTGTGCCTAAGAGCAGCTTTTTGCTCTGGTACATTGGCCATGTACCACACCACATTGTTGCTAAAACCTAATGCCAGGCACCTTGACATGTAATTTCTTCCATATTGATAAACAACCAGTTAAAAACTGGTTCTGCCAAACTTTGTGTTGAAAACTATTTCTACAATATTTGAGAAATGTTTTAGCAAAAGTTTGCAAATGTTTTTTTTTGGTCTTGGGGATTAGAACGTTGGCCCAATGTTCTTGACCACTAGGCTATCCTGCCATCCCATGAAGATATCAACAATTCCATTGCTAAAAGTGAAGAACACATCCATGAACAAACATACACATGTGATTTATTCTACTTAAGCTAGGATCTTACAATGTTATTTGATAAGCAAATAGAAACAATGCCCAATGAAATGTTGCTTTATGGTGGCTCAGTCACCACTCTGTATTTACACTGTAGAACATACAAACAAAACCCAAGTCATTACTGCCTCCTTGACATATCATTGTCATAAATAATGACCGGGGGACGGCTCTGAATGGGAAAGACAAAATGTAATGAAATGATGCAGTTTCCTATAAAAAAAAAACAGTTGAATTAAATTGAATGCAGAAATTCATATTCATTTTGGAATAATATAATCAAAATGTGTGCACACACATTCCAAATACACAGGTTAAAAACACATATGTACATTAGACGTGTTTGTACATTGTGACTTTTCATTAGGAGTGTATTCCATCTCCAGCCGCCCTATTTTACAGTCCACTCCACATTCACAATGCTCTGACTCCCTTTCCCTCTTTCCTCTTTACTCCTTTCATTTCCTCTAATCTTTCACTCCCCCCCTCTTTCTCTGCCTGCGTGTCACTTTGATTTCCCTACACACTGGCCTGCTGGTGTGTGTGTTGGTTTATGACTCTCGTCTGTTAGGACAGCAAGCCTTAATTTCTTATAGCAGTTTCACCAATGTGCGTAAATCCCTGCATGTGTCCTGTAAGCCCCTCTGGATATGTGGCTTTGTAATTCCCATGAAAGTCCAGGTGCTGGAACACACACGCACACCTCTATTCTGTTGGTGTACAGGTGTGTCTTTGTGCATTTTATGCTTTGTTTGAACTTTGCATCCATAAGTATATCAGAGTGAGCCCTTTGTGTGTGTGGGTGTGTGTGTATCCTTGGAGCTGGATGGGCCTCCTTATATGAGAGTAGACAGTAGGCGCGTGGAGAGCCGGGTAGTGAGGAGGACGTAGCGCTGGTGGAGGGGGGAGAGACAGAGGAGAGCGCTTGGCCGAGGGGGCCCCCTCTTCTAGACAGTTTGACTGATGACATGCATTAAACAGTTAATCTGTCTGATTGAATGTTTGCTTCCTCCAAATTGAAACATTAAACAACAAGGCGAGGGAGAGAGGGAGGGGTGTGGGTGAGGAGGAGAGAGGGATATGGCTTCATCTATTGCCCAAATCATGCAAAGCATAGGACTGGAATATATAATACTGTCCTGTGAGCCGAAGAAGGGGAGGAGAACGGAAGAGGGAGATTGGAAGAGACAGAAAAGAGGTGTGAAGGAGAAGAAAGAACGAACGGGAGGGAGAGGAAGAGAGATGGGAATGGAGAAGCTATGGGTGGGTGGAGGGGGAGAAGGATCTTAGAGGGTTAGAGGGAAGCCGAGTTAAGAAGAGAGGCGAGTGACCGGATCTGTGGGGGAGAGGATGTTGTAGAACGGGCCTGAAGCAAGGCATTGACGTGAACGTTCTGAAGGGTTATCCACAAAAGTAAATGTGAATAAAGAAGAAAGCATCACAGTGGGGAAAAAGAAGTAATCAATTACCCTGATCAATCTATTAACTACTGGAAAGAAAAGAAAAGTACTAGTAGACAGGAATAGAAGGTGTGGGTTTCAGGGCTCTACTTATTATGTATTGTTGATGATTACTTACCGTAAAACATGTACATAAAGTGAATCTATGGATTTCAAAACAAAAAGGTATATTGTTCATTATTTTTTCTTTTCAGATTGGGCCAGTTAGCAAATATAGACTGGATACTGGGCTTAGCAATGATTCTTAGGGACCACATAGAAACAACCATTCAACTTTCCAGTCTGTTGACCCACTCTGGGTTGTTGTCCAGGGTCCTGACATGTTAGAGGCGCTGTGGTGAACGTAATGCTGCCTGCAACATCATTCAACATGGCCGGTTTGGTGGTGGGTCAGTGATGGTCTGGGGAGGCTTTTCCCTGGAGGGTCGCTCAGTCCTCCATTGGCTAACCAAAGGCACCCTGACTGCTCTTGGGATGAAATCCTCAGACCCACCTTACGCTGGTGCAGTGGGTCCTGGGTTCCTCCTGGTGCAGGACAATGCCTGGCCTCAAGTGGTCAGAGTGTGTGGGCAGTTCCTGGATGACAACGGTATTGATGCCATTGACTGGCCCTCACGTTCCCCAGACCTGAATCCAGCTGAGAACCTCTGGGACATTATGTATCAGTGCATCTGACTCCGCTGAGTAGCACCACAGATTGTCCAGAAGTCAAATAATACCCTGATCTAGGTCTGGGTGGAAATACCACAGGACACCATCCATCGTCTTATCAGGAGCATGCCCAGATGTTGCCAGGAGTGCATAGAGGCCCATGGGGGTCATAATACACACATACACACTACAGAGTCACATTATGAGTTGGTAAAACCTGTGATTTCAAATGTTTATTTTTATTTTGTTAGTTTGAATCCCGCCCTCAATCATTTGGTGCTTTTCGCTTTCATTGACTGTTGTTACAAAAATTTGTTCTCAAAAAATTGTACAGTAAAGATTTTGATCTTTAATATATTTAGTTAATCGAATTTCGATGTGTGATTTCAGTGTTTTCTCCATGTTTTGGAGCAGTGCATTTCATCTTTATCTTATTGACTCTGGGATTTTGAACGATCGACCTTTGAAATACTGGTCCAACCACCAGTTACATTAATCTATCTTGTCTTGATAATCTGGTTTGGGAGAACATGGGGACCGGCAAACAACAACAAAAACACAAGAACAAGGCCTGCTAGGCACTCAGAACTGCAGACAAGAAACACAATAACTCAACAAAGGGCACAGTAGAACTGGGCAAACGGAGCTAAGACAGGTGTAAACAATGATGACAAAAGGACAGGCAACGTTCAAGAACAAAGGCAACCACCAAAGTGTGCAAAACAGAACATCACACAATGTGGTCCTCCCAGGTTTTCATATCTGATCTAATCATATCATTGTTCACACTGCCTAGCTCACTCGAAACTTCAGAATTATTCAAAACAAATAATTCTTAAAATGTACACAGAGTGCTTTTCATTTTCAGATAAAAAGGCCCCATTAATCTAATTGCATGTAA
The DNA here is from genome assembly GCA_016801125.1 of Novumbra hubbsi. Taxonomy (NCBI): domain Eukaryota; kingdom Metazoa; phylum Chordata; class Actinopteri; order Esociformes; family Umbridae; genus Novumbra; species Novumbra hubbsi. Next base: position 37,679 of record JACXGK010001881.1, read on the forward strand.
CGTCCAAGCCCATAAAGAGTGTCAAAATCATCATTTTATTTAAAGTACATTTCACACTTCATGAGTGACTTCAATTATTGAATTGTGAACTTTTAATACTGTTAACATTTGTGTTACCAGAAAGATGGAGGCACGAACGGAGAGAGTGGTTTCTGCGATGAGGATGGTGATAGATTGGGAGGAATTGGGTGACCCCTTACGAGGTAATGTGATATGCCATTTACCCCCAGCCTGACCCTGCGCTTTCTGTAACCAGCATCCTAACACTACCCGTGTCTTTCTCTCTGTCTCAAGAGCATATTCTCAACAATGACCCGTCATTTTCTTCCCCGGCTGATTTTGGCCAGGCTTCAGGAACAGGGCATATAATTGCAAGAAGAGACAGTGATGATGGCTTGATGAACACATGAGTCTTTATCGTCAATAGGTGCCAAAACACAGAAGTGAGATGAAAACATTAATAGATAGGTAGCAGAATGGACAGATAAATGGATAGTTTTTTTTTTGTAGGTTAAAATCCTCTGCCCACTTGCTAAGACTATCATGAAGAGAAGAGAATTGATTGCTGCACGCACACAAAGGGGCCGAAATGACCAATAAATTATTTTCTGGGCAATGACTGCTCTGTAGATAGGAGGGATGGAGCGAGCAAGGGAAGAAAAAGACAAG
>JACXGK010001881.1:46211-62376 GCA_016801125.1 Novumbra hubbsi
GGGGGGGGGGGGGGGGGGTTGAAATAAATAGAAATTGAATGGCTTGGGTGCAAAAAGAAGGAAGTTCTAAGGCGGAAAAAAATAAAGAGCAGCAAAAAGAAGACAATGATCGAGAAACTTTTGATAGTTGTGCAATTCGTTTGGAAAGTTAGTATTGCACTACTATTTCTACTATTTTGTGAAACACAATGCCACCCACAGCCTATATAACCTACTGCTCTAAAATGGTGACGAGTTACATTGATCTAAGAGACACGTCAATAAACTTAAGAAGGCTGTTTTAAGGGATATAGAAGGTATTAGTCTACTTTTTGACGAACCTTGACACAGAAACATATGGGCCATTAAAGCATTCGCTTTTAGTAGGTACCTTGTCCCATATATATCTATGTTCCTTCCTATGTAGAAAGCAGTACTGTGGTACAATATGAAATACTGTCAACTTGGAAAGTGTGATACTACATTTAAGATTATTATTGTCGTCAATGATCTATCATATGCCCAAATATAACCACTAGTCAGCAACTTTTTATATATATGTATTTATATATATATTGGATAGTCATATTTTATGGAAGTGTTGAGAGAAAAGCAGATGTTGGACCAAGGGCTACACAAAAAACCAATGAGTGCTGCAGCTGATGAGAAATGCAGGGTGGAGGGATGGGAGGAATCAAGAGAAATGAGATACACAAAATTAGAAGAGATCGGGTTGATGGAGTTGGATTAGAAGGTAAAGGAGCTGAGAGCGAGATGACTAGAAAAGGAGGAGAGTGAGTGCATGTGCGAGAGGGAGAAATAGAGGGGAGGGGGTGCGCGCGGTGGTCTCGGTACTTGGCAGTCTCTGGGTATCTCAGGTTCTCTCCGGCCGGGAAAGCGGTCGATATTTAATTGTTATTGCTAGCATGAAACGCATGGAAGCGGGGCCTGTACGAAAATTTCTCATTTATTTGGTATTCTTGTTTTCTCCCCCCCCCCCCCTCTCTTTTTTAGGAACGCCGGGGGTGTGCGGGAGTAGGCCACAAGGCAGGAGGAGGGGGGCAGTTACCGCGCGTTACGGCGTTAGACAGAGGGATGGGGATAAGCTCTATGGGAAAAAATACACAGTTGTCTTCTCCCAAGTTTAGTTTCTGTCCCTAGAGAAATCCCCCCCCCCCCATCACATGCACGTAGTCCCAATCCCACCGTAACCCGTTTGCAGGACCCCAATCTCCTCCCCTGTTCCTCCCTCACCCTGCTCCCCCTGTACCCCCACCTGTCCGAAATGAAAAATCCGTCATTTTCATCAAACGTCCAACCAAATATTATCTACACTCCATTCCAAGAGATCGAATCTTATTTAGGGCGACGGGATTCGCCATCTGTTTTCAAATTTCATTGCTCCATGAACTTTATTTTCCCCGACTTTGGGCAAAATTATAACCTGATCGATGCGCTATCTGTCCACTGTCTAGATATAGGCTATTTTCCGTCGCATTCTCCAACTAGACTTTCAGTCAACTCTCACACAGGAACAAATGAAGAACAAATTATACAGAGCATATAGAAATATAGAAACATATAGAAGTGCTGCCAGCTTGGTTCTAGAGGTAGACCCATAAGAGCTTCTCAACCTCTTTATTTCCACCCCTCTCTCTCCTTTCCTCCTTCCCGACGCCCTGGACATCTCAGTCAAGCTCGCTCCCTCCCCACAGCTAGCGTTGTCCACCTGACTCTTTCTCTGGTGTAGCCACGAACCTATTTTTTTGTCATGTATCCATTTGTCTCTCAGCTACCCCGCGTCTCATCTTTCACGCACCGCGGACGCAGGTTGATGTGACATAGGAAACGTTCAGTGCGGACGTTTTTTTAGTGCGCTTATTTTTAGCCAAGTATATTTTGGCGTGGAATAATGCTCCACACAGTTGTTTCTTCAATTTTTCTTGCGCATGGGTGTTAGTTACTCATTATTGGCCGTCTTTTTTCTTTTCTATTCAACATTCAGATAATTTTCTGTTTACCAATAACTTTTCAACATCATACTGTCTTTATTCTTTCAGAATGTTATTTGATGTTGCTTTTTATTTGTATTTCGCCTGTATTGTGCACACGTGGAGGATGCCAAGTTAAACTTGTTCATAAGTTGATTCCCGCCGTCAAAGAGCTCTGTCTATGTCAGATTCGTCAGTCGGACCTCGAAAACTCAAGTGGGACCTAGCAAGTCAATGAGAGCGCATCAGAAAAGGTAAGCGTCTTCTCTTCCCATTGCCTCCTGTTACATACAGTGTGAGAAGAATACTTAAATAAGACGGAGAGATTCTTAAGAAATAAGCTCAAGAGATGAACGGTAAAGTTCTTTAGTAAGCGGGAAAACACGTGGCTCCTTCAAAAATTGATTGATGTACAAAATGCGCACCGGGTTTTAATGCACTATGTGCGATATGCCCCTCGGTAGACCGACACGGGTTCCTTCGAGATTTAGCCGGACAGCGATGCTTCTTTGGGGGGAGAGAATAACGTGTTGCGTTGCATGTTTTATGTTTAACATGGCTTTAGGGAGGGAAACGGCGAGATCTTAAGTGGTGACGGAGAATGTGGTACTGGAGGGCCAGTGGGCTTGAATGCATCGTTTAAAACGGATTGGACCACACAGACCAGTGACCAACTTTGATGGCACAAACGTGTACATTTATGGCAAATTTTGGGAGCTCATGACAAACAATGTTTAAACGATTTTAGCGCACCCAGTTTTTGGGGGGTGGGGTATTGGTCTTTGAATTTGTCCCATTATGTCACGGGCGTTGGACACAGAAACACCATTGCGCCCTCTGCACATCGGCCACAATGTTGATTATCATAGCTTCTTAAGACCATAAATGAGCAACCACCATTTTTAGAGTAGTTTCACTTTGACAGGGCTGTGTACCAACCTCCAGCTGTTGCGCTAAACTTACTATGTTCTAACTATGGAGATAAAGTATAATCATTTTGAATAATTTCCCGCTGCAATCAGATACATACGTGGTAGGCTTATCCATGGCTTTTCTGAATGTATGCATGCCTAAGGAAGTAAGTAATCTAATCTATCACAATATCCCTTTAACGGTTGCAGTTTCCAAAATGTGTTTGATAAAGTGCTGTTGCCTTTCTTTGATGGGATACGTCACGTGCCGAGTGTTTAGGGTAGCACTGTTAATGCTGTATCTAGATGGGTGTGATTAGTCAAGGTAAGGGAGGATCTGGACGGACCTCAGTGTGAGCAAGTTAAAGCATGAGGCATGAGACGATTCCTGGGCCAGAGGCAAAGGATTTTTTTACCAGTTTTATCAGTGATGGGTTTTTGTTATTCAATGTGGGTGACTGAAAAAAAAAACTTTAAAATTATGTAAACCAACATTCTTTAGGGTTCAATTTAAACACCAGCGTTACATGGCCATACAACAGTAAAGATTATCCACAATAATGTAACTAAATGGATATAAAGTTATTTAAACAGAAGTAGCTTTTGCAATGAACTAGATCCATATTGCCACACACGATCGATCATATTAGCCCTCTAGGTGGATATGAGAATTATGATGTTGAGCAATGTGCTTGTATCTCCAACCAATGACTAATTACATCAACATCCCCACCTCTTAGACAAAGACCTGTTCAGTTATTTGTCTTGTACGTTGGTCAACAGAGGTATTAAAGTGCTCGCTAAGCATCAGAGACAATATTTATGTAGGATTTAACCGGTTGATTGTTGTAGGCCTCGATGGTTCCATAGGGGATAAAACAGTCATAAAGGCTGGTCCAGAGTCAGTCCTTCAGCACTGCGCCGATGACAGTACAGTCAATTGCTCTAATCATTCCTCATCTGCTTTATGGCTCTGTCGACGTTTATAGCCGTTAGACGGGCTAACATAAAAGCATTAACGGATGCAAGGGGCACAGGGGCTTTATTCAGCTGGGTACTACATTTAATCAAGGGTCACTCACAGTCAGGAAAGTCAGTAATTTGCACCTTGTCTGTTTGAGCTGCTTCGGGGTTTGGCTCAGACACAGCAGAGAACTATAGCATTAAAGCGTGTCTTTATCTGGGCTACTCAACCCTTTTCCTGGAGACCTACTGGATCTAGCACACCTCATTCTGAATATTAGTTGGATTATATGCTACAGTGCCTTTGAAAAGTATTCAGAAACCATCTCTTTTATAATTAATGAAATACACTGCTCAAAACAATAAAGGGAACACGTAATCATCACAGTATAACACAAAGTCTAGTAAACGTCAGGGATATCTGTCCAGTTTGGAAGCATAAGAAATTGTGAATGTCACTCGTTTTGGTGCAGATGAAAGTGATAACAGGTGCACTGGAGAGGCAAAAGCAAGACAACCCTCAAAAAGAGAATGGTTTTCCAGGTGGTGGACACAGACACTCTCTGCTTATTCCTCTGGACTGATTTACCTCTGCATTTTACTAGTGCCCTTGTTGCTACTAGTAGCATGAGGCGGTATCTACAGCCCATTCTGGTTGCCAGGTAGTCAAGCTTCTCCAGGGTGGCACATCCATACGTGCCATCGCAAGAAGGTTTGCTGTGTCTCCCATTACCGTCTCAAGAGCATGGAGGAAATACCAGGAGATGCATTTTAATAAACTTTTGTAAGGCTCTGGCAGTGCTCCTTCTGTTCCTCCTCGCACAAAGGGTTAATGCCCTCCTACATCCTTGTCCAGTGCTCCTCGTGTAACGGTCCCTCTCCTGGTATCTCCTCCAGGCTCTTGAGATTGTACTGGGTGACACAGCAAATGTTCTTGCGACAGCCCGTATGGATGTGTCATCCTGGAGAAGCTGGACTTATAGTGCAACCTGAATGTGCTGCAGGTAGCGCCTCATGCTAACGGTGGTGACAAGGACATCAGACAAAACACAAATCCAGAGAACAATCTGTCAGGAAGGATAAGGAGAGAGAAATTGTTTGTGGTCACCACCTGCAAAAACAATTTTGAGGGTTGTCTTGCTGTTGCCTCTCCAGTGCACCTGTTATCCCTTTCATTTGCACCAAAGCAGGTGATATTAATTCACAATTGCTTATTTATTGTGTGATTTAAGTGTTCCCTTAATTTTTTGTGCAGTGTATATTTAATTTTTTAATGTATAGAAAAAAATATGTATTCTGACTTTTTGATCAAAGGAAGAGATGTCTCTTGAACTCCACTTGTGGCGAACTCGATTGTTTGTACATGATTTAGCAATACACACACCTGTCTGTATAAGGTACCACAATATACTGTGCACTTCAGAGCAAAAACCGAGCCATGAAATCCAAATAGCTTTACGTAGAGCTCCGTAAAGGAATCATGTTGAGGCATAGATCTGGGGAAGTTTATAATATACTTGTTATTGAAAGTTCTGAGGAGTGGGATCCATCACTGTGAGAAAATATACATTTGGAACCAGCAAGGTTCTTCCTAATGCTGAGAAACCAACCAGGAAGAAGAGGTCAGGGAGGTGATCAATGACCCAATGGCCACTCAAAGAGAGCCTCATAGTTTTTCTGTGGCAATAAAGTTTTTTTTGTGTTTTCATTTAAACAAAATGTAAAAACTCATAACATCATTAGCTAGCAGCTATTAACTTAGCAAAAATATCTAGCTAGCTTAGGAGAAAAATATTGGTATTTCTGCAGTTAGTGTCAGAATAAGTAGATATCCCTGGTTGTTAAAAAAGGGAACCATTAAAACATTCCCAAATAAAAACACAGATATTTGTATCTGAAAGGGACCTTTTAGTAGTCTTTGATCACTCTAATCAGACCTACTTATTAACTTCTTATTTATGTCTTGCATTCGTTTTGTAGTGTTTTTTTGTCCTTAATTGATCCTTTAACCTCTGTCTTATCCACATTATCTCTTTCTCCATATTCACCCCTCCCTTTCTAGTCAACTTTCATCACCCATTCCCCACTTCCCAACGAAACGCCAATTCCCTCAAGTTGGCCTGCCCCATATTTGGGAGTTGCTGACCTCCTTTGGCCCTCTCCTCTCCTTCTCTCACTTAACCTCATATTTCACAGCTGAACTGCAGCTAATTTCCCTCTAGTTGGCTGCGCAGCGCTCCCTTCACCAAACCACTACGCTTAATTACACACAATTAAAGACCGCGCTAACGAGAAAATTGCCCTTTTATGAAATGACTTCAAAAGGAGACTGGTAGTATATCAGATTCAAGAAGTTGGGCCTTTGGGGAAGCTTGGAGGGACGAAGAGAGTAATCGTGCAGTTCTTCTTTTTTCTCATGGATGTTTTCTTGAGTGTGTAAAGACCCTAGAGGCCACACCCAGGGCTGTACGCACTGCATGTGTCCCAAATGACACAAAATACTTATACACACATTGCCAGAGCTCTGTGTTTTTTGACAACAGAATATGGTTGTCCACATTTCTTCTCAGTATTGCTAAATAAGATTAGGGGAATACTGTTTGTCAGAAGGTTATTAAACAACATAGCGGACAGAGGGATGTCATTATTTTATATTTTGTTAGACATCAAATGATGTTTGGTAGAGCTGGCATGGAAAAGTAGGTTAGGGAGCACTTTTGTATTTGTTAATAGCTGTAGCCTGCTGTAAGTTTAGCTATAGATGATACCATAAGTCTTGGCTAAAGACATTAGAAGGAGTCATGGCTATAGGGTTAGATATTACCATGAGTCATGTCTGAAGGTTTAAATACTACCACAAGTCATGTCTGTAGGGTTAGATACTACCACAAGTCATGGCTGTAGAGTTAAATATTACCATGAGTCATGTCTGTTAGGTTAAATACTACCATGAGTAATGTCTGAAGGGTTGAATACTACCATGAGTCATGGCTGTAGAGTTCAATATTACCATGAGTCATGTCTGTTGGGTTAAATACTACCATGAGTCATGTCTGAAGGGTTGAATACTAACATGAGTCATGGCTGTAGAGTTAAATATTACCATGAGTCATGTCTGTTGGGTTAAATACTACCATGAGTCATGTCTGAAGGGTTGAATACTACCATGAGTCATGGCTGTAGAGTTCAATATTACCATGAGTCATGTTTGTAAGGTTAAATAAGACCATGAGTCATGGCTATATGGTTAAATACTACCATGAGTCATGGCTATAGGGTTAAATACTACCATGAGTCATGTCTGAAGGGTTGAATACTACCCTGAGTCATGGCTGTAGAGTTCAATATTACCATGAGTCATGTTTGTAAGGTTAAATAAGACCATGAGTCATGGCTATAGGGTTAAATACTACCATGAGTCATTGCTATAGGGTTAAATACAACCATGAGTCATGTCTGAAGGGTTGAATACTACCATGAGTCATGGCTATAGGGTTAAATACTACCATGAGTCATGGCTATAGGGTTAAATACAACCATGAGTCATGTCTGTACAATTAAATATTACCATAAGCCATGGCATAATGTTCTATTTTGATGTTACCTTGAGCCATGGCTTTATGGTTTATCTAGATTTTACCATGAGTCATTAAATATTACCTTGAGTCAAGGTTGCATGGCCAAATATTACCATGAGTCATGTCTGTGGGGTTAAATATTACCATAAGCCATGGCTTTACGGTTTATCTTGATGTTACCATGAGTCATGGCTGTAGGGATTATCTAGTCATGTTACAATGATTCAAGAATGTGGGGTTTATCTGGATCCAGATGTAATCATGAGCCATGGCTGTAGTGTCCGTCTACAGATGCTACCAGGAATCACGGCAGTAGGGGTTACCCATAGATGTGACTAGGAGTCCTGTCTTGGGGATTGACCTATGGATGTTACAAGGAGTCAAGGTTACAAGGCTGGACAGAACAGATGAGGATCCAAGCAAATCTTTATGGTGTCTTGCTTCATAATCACACTGGATGAACCCACAGTATTCTGTGCAGAAGTAAGGGACTGCAGACATGAAGATGTGTCAGTTAGCTAATCAAAAAACACACTGCCTCAACACAGCTAAATTCTTGTCAATCTAAGAAAGAAAGAGCCGGCTTTCCACACCGTCCACGCAAGCCAATTTAAAACCAGGAAAATGGAACAAATAAACCTTAATTCAGATTATTTATGTCCAGTTTGCACTCTAACACAGAAGACTAAGAGAGTAGAAGAGGAGCTATATGGTGGGCCGACTGAAACGCTGGTAGTGATGATGGCCAACCCTACGCTGATAACAATTAGATTTCATTTCATTTGAGAATGCCTCCACAGCTGCTCCCCTTTCACCCCCTCAACCCCCACCCTCTGCTCCCCTAGACCTGTCTCCCCTCTCAAGATTAAAGTGGGTGTGTTAATTCCATGGTGTAGCGATCGAAGGGCTCTGGCAACAATGGGAAATGGGCTATTGATTAGAACAGCTCAGATTAAGACTAGGCAGTGGAGCTCTTTCTTGCTCTCTTTTCTACCCCTTTTCTCTCCATTTCCCACCTTATTCTCTCTGTCTTCCTGTCTGTCCTGCTTGTGTCGTATCCCTCTGTAGCCCCCTCTCTCTTTCTTTTCCCTCCCTCCCTTTCTATTCCTCTGCCTCTCTCTCTCTCTGTCACACACACACACACACACAGAGACACGGAGACAAACACGGGTTTACGAGGATTTCCGTGTCTGTCAGACTGTTCCCCCTCCATCTCTTATTCCTCCTGTTCTCCATCCTTTTCTCATCCCCAGTCTCTGTCTGCACCTATTAGGCCTGTCTATGACCGCTGTCTATTACCGCTGTCTATTACCGTTGTCTTTACTTTAGAAACTGTGCGAAAACATCTGCCTGTACCCCTTTTGATTTAAAAATTGTAACTGCAGAAATGCACTATGTAGATTTAAAAACTTGAGTTCTAATCTCAACCACTCACGCCACAACAGTCGGACACACACTCCTGTGAGGTTGTATATCAATCAACTCAAGTCTTTGTTGTACCACAATTAAAATGAAAACCTCCCCTATCAAAATTAGATGTTATGATCTGTTGGGGAACAAAAAACATTGGATTTGCATTAAAAAGACATAAACATACAAAATGTGAGGAGACAGCAAATCAATACAGTGAAAAGTGAGCTAAAAATCCCAGGCTCTACTTATATTAATTATCCCAATCAATGGGAATGCTATAGGTCAATTATCCATCTTCTCGCTCCACCACTAGGCAGGTCTCTGTCAGAATGCCTCCCAGGCTCTGTACATGATCTAGGTTCAGTAATGCACACCACTGCTCAAACCCTGTTGGTGTTATAAGACTCCTGGGACTTGCCTGGTGTAAGTGCTTAGGGTGTACTCTGTTGTCCGCTACTTCCATCCTATGGAGTGTGAGACACACATACAGTACACACACACCTCAGTGTCCACATCAATATTCTTATGATCCTTCGGGACTATGAATATATTGGCAAAGCTTTCATCTGCTGAGTACGTGGCTGCTTCTACTATCTCCTTCACCTGACACACACACCGGGCCGGGCCACACATACACACACCGGGCCACACACACACACACACACCGGGCCACACACACACACACCGGGCCACACATACACACACCGGCCACACATACACACACCGGGCCACACACACACACACCGGGCCACACATACACAAACCGGGCCACACACACACACACTGGGCCACACACACACACACCGGGCCACACATTCACACAATGGTGTTCACACTGGTATTAACACATGAAAATGAAAAGGCTTAATATCAAGTGCTGTGTGTTGATACGGAATAGTACAATGACAGCTACTATGGGGCACTTCCCCTGGCAGGAGTAGTTGAGAGGAGAAGGTATAGGGACGACCCAAACAGAACAGGGTAAACCGTTTTCGGAGGTCTGCCAGTCTGCTCTGGTCAGCACACACTAGAGGGCGGTGTGTGTGTCCTCCGCGTACTGCTGTTGTGAGAACCAAAGAAACCTGTAAAAGTAATAAAACACAGTATTGTTTACTTTTGTTACTTATGACCTTGCCTGGACATTTTCTTGTTCCTCGTGAGAAAAACAAGATCTTTTAGGCCAGTTGAAAGTGTGGTTTAGAGGTTAGTATTAGGGCTAGTGTTTGGGGAAAATAGGATTTGGAATGAGAATACTTCACTCTTCCTCATCCCTTTCTGTACTTGTACCTTTATCTTTTTTCAACTAATCCCCAAACTCTTGATCTCTTGATGCCCATTAGATGTACCACTGCTTATTTCAGCCCATTACCCAAGCTCTCTCTCAATCTTTCCCTCTGCCTCAATGACTCCCTTGTCATATACCCCGCTTCTCTGCGCTCCACAAAGTTCCATAGGTTTACCTAATTGATTATTAAGTAGCTGATTGGGGATCAATTAAGTAATTAAAGTTTGTTAGGGCAAAGTCGATTGCTGGCATGGGACTAAGTAAGTGCACTGAAGTGTGTGTGGTAGCACAGCGCTACATGTTGAGTAAGAGTCTATACCTGCAGCTCATGTTCACTCTTGTTCATGTTTTTTCGGAGTACACGACACTTGCAATTTAGGGAACTATGTCCCATAGAGACATTTATCTATGCCATGTATTGAGGGGTAGACAAATGTCTGTAATGGAAAATAAATGTCGATGGGCTGTGGACGTTTCTTATACAGAAATATATTGTCACTATCACTATTTTCTCTGACCTAATCTGGAAAATGGCTTTACACATCTGCTAAATATGCAAAACATGGCTTTATCTTCTTAATTGGACAGTGAATTTCTTTCTAACCAAATGATAGAAATGTATTTACAATATTTTTCCTCCGGGAAAAGGGTGATAATATAAGTGACTAACGGGTGAGGAGGCGAGAGAGGGGCTCCTCTTGTGGCTGTGCGAATGAGAAGAAGAGTGAGTGAGAATTGGAAAACACATACACACAGTCAAACACTCAGTCTCTCTCTCGTTCTCTCTCTATTACACACACACACTCACACACTCACACACACACACCTCATATACGAGACACAGGAGCGGAAACGGGTCGAATCCTACTTCAAATTCTCTTTCCTCTCGGCTTGTCGACCGGGGAAAACAAACCGACCTGAGGCACAGCGAATGGGGATTTACTAATTAACTACTTACACACAGAGAAATGCACACACCTTCTTCGCTCCCTCCCTCTCTTTCTGTCAGTTCCCTCCGTCGGGGTGGTTAGTGTAGTGCTGCATCCACGGTCCCCGGCTCGGTGCGCTACTGGAACAAACGCCGGGAGAGATATCGCATATGCGGTTAACTGCTCACATTTTGGCCGGTGAGAGAATACAAATCTATTGGGCAAGGAAACTTGAGGTATGTCATGGACTATAATGCAATTTCTTTGGTATTCTAAAAGTTACGTTTTTATCAAATCAAATACTTGTTTGTATACGTTCGACTTTTAGTTTGTGTTTTCTTTTATTTGTGTTTCTTCTTGGCGGTGAAGTGACTGAATAGTGGCTTTCATGTGGCTATATAAATGGTTTAAAATACGTATTTTTATTATTATTATTGCAATTGTTATTGGTCTCTCATGAAGTGGAACGTTCTGAGCTGTTAACCCTTGCAACCACTGTGTTATGTGGAGTCCCTAATAGGCCTTAATCTTCAAGTCTACAGTCTACCTAATTTTGCTGGCCATGTTTGGCTCTTCTCCCGATTATTTTATTTATTATTTTTGTGTGCATGCATGTTAGACGTCTGCTGCTCTCTTCTCTCACAGAAGGGGAAGTTGTCTCCGGCGCAGAGCTGTCGGTGCTGGCCCTGATTAGCCCCTAAGTGTCTCTATTTGTTAACGCTATACTTCTAACCCTCACCTCCACACCACAGTATCAATCAGTCAATTAAACAGCCACTCACGGTTAGAGAGCGGCGTCTAATGTCGACTTCGCGCCGCCTGGTATGCGTGTGCGCGTTGCTCTATCTGTCTGTATGAGTGATCGCGCCTAATTTACCTTCACAAAGTGTATGTAATGTTCGGCTGCGGATGCATTTGTCTTTGTGTCATCTTTTTCAGCGTCCCGTGGGCCAGGATGCAAATACATGTGACATGCAAGGGAAACGGTGCTACTGGCAGCCTCCTTCATCACTAGGCTATGCCAGAAGTTTGCGTTTGTAATATAACTGGGCACTCAAATGCAAACAAAGTTTACAGAAATTATTTACATGTGTTTCGGCCTTTAAATATTACCGTCAATATTACTCATGGTGTTGTGTTAGGGTCGGTATAGAAATATATTTTGAAAAGTTGACACAGTCCAGCCGGACTTGCGTATTATCTGGGAAATATAACACATTTTATGAGAATGTTATTGTTACGAACATGAATATAATTTTAATGATGTATCCTCTTGAAAAATGAAGTATACCTGTAACCTACAATAACAGTTTCAGTGGTACGCTATGAAATAAGCGGGCAATGTGTGGGTATGTGTATTTTCTTGTTCAGGAGGCAGTTGAACATGTTTCCATAGACGATAAGATAAACCTCCAGACTTTTGGAATAATTTTGCCCCTAATTGACATGACTTGGTCGTTTTTTTTCTACCTGTTGTTTACCCCCTTGAAACTTTTATGCATAGCCTATTTATCTGCGCGGTGGGTGTACTTTATCAATTATTTGTGGCAGTACATTTTTAGATAAACAGTGTTTCTAAATCAATAGATGCATGTAACTATTTCAGATTAACAAATCGATCAATATGTCCACCTAACCTGACCGAATGTTTTTTTTCTGTTTGGTTATTCAGATTATCATCTAACTTTGCCCAATTTGACACTTCTTACACGAGACGCCGTTCAATAACATTTAAGATGCAGGCTCTGGGTAGTTCACTAGTCTGATCTTATATGCATGGGCATTGCTATGCAATGATATTAACCTGAAAATATGTGATAAATGTGCATATTAAATAAAATTATTATATTACATTTATATTGCTACTTGAAGCAACAAAAACAACAATGTAATGTCGCGTCAATTGGGCCTAGGCTAACGTAAGATAAAGTGTTAAATTATATCTATTTTCCAAGAAAAACTAAGGCAGAAAGTTGAAATATTTGAAGGTCCTTAATTATGAAAACGAAAATATGCATCTTACGCTTGCTGTAGGCCCTATAGCCTATTCCACATTTAGAAAACATAGGCCTGTTCTTCTAGGCCTAGTAATTCACTTAATTCACGGATCACAGTACGTTCATTACTATATGCTTCTTTTTGTTTTGTAATTCATAGCGTTGCCTTTGTTTAGTTTTTAAAATTGTAAAGTTAAAGTTCCATCACCAAACACTGGCTTTTTGCCTTATGTAGCCTAATATTTTTGCTGTTTATGCGGACTTTTCCACAGCTGCCTTCTTCGTCTCTCCTCCTTAAAATTTGTACAAATATTTCCAACATAAAATGCCATTTGAGGAAATATCTACCCACCCAATATCCAGTCATTCATCCCTTACGCTAATTTCGATCTTTAGCTTGGGCTTGAAGTCTTTCTACTGTCTAATAAAATGTGTTACAGACCTGATCGGTGGATTTCATTTAGGTAGTTCCACAGTTAATATTAAAAGATTAAAAGCGCTTCATTTATAATAGCCCAATTCTAGTACTAGTAGTGATTCTATTAATAATAATAAAATAATACTGATATTGAAAATACTTTTATAATTTTATTGCGCGGTTTAGGCAAACACGTAGCCAATGTTTTAGGCAAGGTTTTAAAATTATTATCGTGATCATAAATGTTAGGGTATTGTAGAAATTACAGATTACATATTTGTATTATGATTAAACTCTTTCCAAGATAAATCCCTGAGATCATAGTACATTCAAAATATGAAAGTTATCATAAAAATAAAATGTAAATTCCAGGTCATAAAACAATTTAAATATTTCGACAAACAATGGTAAAATAAACTATTACATAAATGTATTATATATTTAATCTACCTATGTAAAGTGTACTGCCTGCACAATGCTTCCCGGGCTATAAAAGTATTTCATATCGAACTGCGGACTCCGTAATGTGTGCCTGCATTTAACATGACATGTTAACGGCAATATCGTCGGGTTTATCAATCCAGTGCCTTATTATTGAGGAAAATGCATAATCTCCCTTTCTTAAATTGTGAACGATGCATATTCTTCTCATGGATGATCTAATAATGTTCCTTTATGCACCTTTTCACCAGTAGTCATGTAGAAACTATTGCAAAGACCTTCATGAACACCTTGGGTTACACACGGAGGAAGGATAATATGATATTTCAATTCAGGCATGGATTTGTGGAATTTAAGCAATTTTTTTTTTAATTCATAGTGGATGCACCTGGATCACTTCACATCTGCTCTTTTATAGTTAGAACTGGATCCACAATTAACTTCCTTAACGTCAATATTATCTCTAAGGTCTTGGTATCATCAAAGTTGCCGCTAGGTAGTTTGTTCAATAGCCTAGAGTTTTAAGCCAGCTTCAAGGATGACAAAATTCAATTCAAAGGAATCCTCTTGGCTTGCGCTTGGGTCAGTAGGCTACCCCTGTCTCCTGTTGCCCGGCACCCCTGTCTCCTGTTGCCCGGCACCCGTCTCCTCGCGCTGCGCCACGCGTGTCTCGTCTTTTCACCATGACAGTCAAGAGTAAATAAGGTGATTGATCGGATGGGGTGGAGTGGTTCCACCTGTCACCGCGCTCCTCTGTGATGTAGAGGCTCGAGTGGCCCTCCGGGACACGACTCAAGTCCCAGGGACGGTCTTGTTCAGCTGGAAGAAAGCACATATCTCCTCCACTTGTTGTGTCTGATTGTTCTTCTGTTTTTTGTCTCTTTTTTTTTTTTTTAAACCAGGCAGTCATATCTAACATGAGACACTCAGGTTATTAGGTCAACAATACACCAAGGATTTGCTTAGCCCCGATATTGTTAATGAACTAAACCATTAATAACATGTTATTTTAATGACTTATAAAACTAAAGAGTTGACTGAAACTATTTGCTTTCTAGTGTACCATCACTGTAGCCCGACTCCTTCCTTGTTTGTCCGTCTGGAACCGGCGCAGTGCAAAGAAATCCAGTCCCAAGGGGTGGAGTTCGGGTTGCGGGCTTCGGGCTCAGGTGCTTCTCTGAAGCGGGGCGACGTGGGAGTCCAGGTGGGTAACAGCCCGCTAGCAATACCCCTACTAGATCTTCAGTCAGGCATTCAGTCTCATACTCAGTGAATATATCTACCGAAATGTATCTTACAGAAATCATGTTTTTCTTAATGTTTTTTGGGGTAATTGAGTAACACACCCTAATCTAAAATAGACATTGACAATAAGTATCATGTCAATAAGCATATCAGCTACAAAGCATTGAAAAAAGGTAGAGTGAAATGTATGTGCTGTACTGTATGATGACTGCGACTTATACTGTAGTGCGTCTCATTATACATTTGTTGTACTTTGTCTCAACATTGTGTTAGTGAAGACATAGAAGCCATTTTGTTTGGTAGAAGACAAACGTATGTTTGTTCTGTTGAAGTGATTGACAAGGCTATAGTTAGCAGAGCATTGTTTCTGTGCTTACACGCAGACCGAAAATACACCCCTCTTTAACGTAGGCAGTTCTCCCCAAACAAACTACACCTATATAACACTGAAGGACTATTCAGTCACTCTCCCTGTGTCTTTTCATCCTCACCCTCTCCCTCTGTCTCCTCCACCCCCCCCTCTCCCTTATCTATTTCCCCTAGCCCCCTACCTCTATCCCCTCTCCCGGCACACCTGGTAACTACAAACTTGTACACAATAACAACAGCAAGATGTATCCATCTATCTCTCTATCTGGCCTGTCTGCAGTTAGTGGAGTGGCTGAGAGACTCGCAGGCGTAAAAGGTCAGTTAATCGATGGCGCACAATTTGACAAATCCCAGCTACTCTTATCATCCACACGGCGTTTAAGGACGAAGGAGGACTGCAGAGATAAATGTTTAATCCTGACTGGTGAGGAGAGACAGGCAAGACTGAAAGCGTGGCAGAGAACAGAAGATGGGAAGGGGGGAGGGGGTAGATAGGGAATGAGGCAGGGGGAGGCAGAGAGGGAGGTAGAGAGAGTCAGAACAAGGCAGAGGGGGAGAGGAAGGCAGAGAGGGAGGTAGAGAGAGTTGGTACAAGGCAGAGGGGGAGAGGAGAAGAGGGAGGTAGAGAGAGACAGAACAAGGCAGA
>JACXGK010001882.1:0-62039 GCA_016801125.1 Novumbra hubbsi
CTATAGAGAGTCTATGGGGTCATTGTCAGGAGGAAAATGAGCCACACCCAACCCAACAACAGACGAGCTGAAGGCCGCTATCAAAGCAACCTGGGCATCTATAACACCTGAGCAGTACCACTGGCTGATTGCCGCCATGTTGCATTGATGCCGTAATCTTTGCAAAAGAAGCCCTGACCAAGTATTGAGTGTAAAAATTAACATACTTCAAACAGGTGTTATAATTAGGTTAATTAGCTGATTAGAGAGGTTGATATTTCTCTATTGTAAATGTTTTATTTTAATATTTAGAGATACTGGATTTTTAATTTCAATGAGCTATAAGCCCTACAGACAAAAGAAAAGGCTTCAAATGTTTCACTTTATGTTGAATTAATCTGGAATATATGAAGGTGTCACTTTGTTATTTGAATTAGGGGGAAAAAAAATGATCCTGTATTGCACTTGTATATTAAAAAACAATCCCTTAAAAAAATCTATCTTACACAAAATACATTCAGTAATTAAACATTAAGTCTAAAAACACCCCTCTGAGATGCCAATAAAGACACCTGCACAATAGATAAACACATGAATGTATTTAAACCATGCACTCCTACTCCTAAACTCCTACACACGGATGATGTGTAAAGCTACAGAAGCACATGCATGGACATGGGGAACTTTATGTCATCAAGGGTGCACAATAAAAAGGCACATCCACTTCCTGTTCTTAGTCTACTGTAAAAGCATCTGTTTGGCCCCTGACCCCTGCTACCCTGAACCAGCTTCCTGTCCCACACGCGCTGGAGGAGACTACTAGGTTCAGTAAAGTTGATCCCAAAGACTAGAAGAATGGTGAATTATTAGGTAGGGGAACTCCGTTTCACCCATTGGCGCCTTTGAGTCTCAACTGTTTGGTTTAGGTCAATCAAATTCGGAATAACACGTTTTAGTTATGTGTCCCAATCAGTGTGAGGGCTCCCTTTGACATAAAATACTGTTGTACTCAGGTCAAGATCTCAGTCAATGGCTGCTGTTTTACAGTGGGTGTTTTGCACTTTGGCCCCTTTGCGACAACACGGTGATTCTTACATTACACGGTGACCCTTACATAACACGGGGATCGTTACATAACACCGTGATCCTTACATAACATGAGATTAATGCAGAAGCATTGGATGTTGCCTGTCTGACAAAACTATCATGGCAAAAGGGAATAGTGATGACATTGACCTTTGCCCTTGAACTGTTGCTTGTCTCCATACCCTCTTGTGAGAAGCAAGACATCCGGCTGATAAGGGCTTGACTAACTTGGATAATGAGAGAGGGAGACCTGCAGTAACCAAAAATCTTTTGAGGAGCTTTAGGGCTCATTAGGCCAGACTAATCCCCCAGACAGTCACATATGCCCCTGTGAAGCTCTTCATGCCACCTTATAAACACACACCACTGTGAAGAACCATAACCAACAAACACATCAAACTATGGAAAGATGATGAGCAAGGAATCTAACATAACATAGGATCCTAATCTTCTGAAGCATGAGTGTACCAGAATAAATGCTCTGATTTATTGGGATAGAATATTCAAGAAGGGAATGTGGTGCGTGTAGGTTTGTCTGGTTCTAGTGGATTATAGTGTGACTGGATCCTGGTCTGGCTGGTTCTAGTGGATTATAGTATGACTGGATCCTGGTCTGGCTGGTTCTAGTGGATTACAGTATGACTGGATCCTGGTCTGACTGGTTCTAGTGGATTACAGTATGACTGGATCCAGGTGGTCTGGCTGGTTCTAGCGAATTGCAGTGTGACTGGATCCTGGTCTGGCTGGTTCTAGTGGATTACAGTATGACTGGATCCTGGTCTGGCTGGTTCTAGTGGATTACAGTATGACTGGATCCTGGTCTGGCTGGTTCTAGTGGATTACAGTATGACTGGATCCAGGTGGTCTGGCTGGTTCTAGTGGATTACAGTATGACTGGATCCTGGTCTGGCTGGTTCTAGTGGATTACAGTATGACTGGAACCTGGTCTGGCTGGTTCTAGTGGATTACAGTATGACTGGATCCAGGTGGTCTGGCTGGTTCTAGTGGATTACAGTATGACTGGATCCAGGAGGTCTGACTGGTTCTAGTGGTTTACAGTATGACTGGATTCTGTTATGGCTGGTTGTAGCGGACTACAGTATGACTGGATCCTGGTCTGGCTGGTTGTAGTTGACTACAGTATGACTGTGTTTCAAAGGTTGTGCTTGTTCTATGGGCATTTGTCAATCGTATTTTGTCCTAAACAGACGAGCTCCAAGGCAATCCACTGGGCTCCTATTACACCTCCCTGTAGCCTGGGCCCCTGCCTGCCTGTCCCTGTGGAGTACGGAGGGACAGGTGGACGGCAGGAGAGACATTGTTACCCCTGTAATCAGAAGAACCACTAAAAAGGATACGAAAGAGAAAGCATGGAAAAGCTCCCAATCACAGACGCTGTCTGAAGAGGCTTAGGCCTTCCCCATGATGTAATGCATATGCTGTGTACAGGACTTCTGTGACAGCAAGGATCTCCCCATACTCTTTTGGTGGGTGTAATAAATAAAACTTCAGAATAGACAATCCAGAGGTTGTTAAATGTATTCTGTTACAAAGGGCATGTTTTTAGAGAAACCCTATAACTCAGGGAAACACAAACCTGGAACTCTGCATCAACAAGAAAGCACCAATATGTCAGCATGTTTCGACGGCCGAAGAGTAAGTCTTTATAGATACAGG
The DNA here is from genome assembly GCA_016801125.1 of Novumbra hubbsi. Classification (NCBI taxonomy): domain Eukaryota; kingdom Metazoa; phylum Chordata; class Actinopteri; order Esociformes; family Umbridae; genus Novumbra; species Novumbra hubbsi. The sequence goes on from JACXGK010001882.1 coordinate 2,743, forward strand.
CATCAACCTGAGGGATACAGCCACACTTTCTGCACGTTTAACAGGCCCGGCACATCCATCAATGGTAACGGGAAACAGTGGGCAAGGAGTGTTGTGGGAATCCGCCGTCTTTGAGGTAGAAACACTGCAGAGAGCTGAAAGACCCAGAGAAACAGGTGTCCAAGGAAGTTCACTAATGTGTGAATGGGAGGGGGAGTCTATAGAGATCACATATCCCTTTATCCAGCGGTTGCTGGCATTTCTGTTCCAGGGTCAGACTCCTTCATGCTTAGACAACTCACCTAAGTTAACAGGAATCAGGCAAAATACAAGTACAAGACTATCACATTTTATTGAAGGAAATTGTATTGGTTTGGTACAGAATCAGCAAGAAGGCCAACCTGAGGCCGGGTACTTTAGCAATTAGGTGACAACAAGAGACAATTTTCATACAGATAATATTCCTGCCACAGAGAATCCCCCAAATGTCCCCCACAGTGCTTCATCCTTAACGGTTCCACAAAGTGGTCAAAGCTGGAAGATATCCATCCACGCTTCTGAGTGGTTTGAGAAATATGACCCAGGATCAAAACCCAGGATAATGAGCACATTGGAATAGGATTGGACTAATGCTAGTTCGCTGTTATGGCACCACCTACACCACGAAGCAGTAAAAGCTGTAGTTTGTTCTCCATATCGGTCATACTGCCAAGTCAGTGTTAAATGTGACACAGTATAAACACATCCACCAGCAAAGGGACAAACAAAATACTAACATACATTCCAATTCTTTGAAAGGCACAAAGTGCTATTACTTAAAACAAATATCAATTAAACTTAAGGTTTCAGGCCATGTGAAAGTGCAAAAATCCATAACATTCTTTAAAGAAATAATCCTTATACCATACATACATTGGATATATTTGTAAATATTTATTTTACCATACAAATAAATGTTCTTGAGAAAATAATAAGTTTCTGATGAATACATAAAGCAATTATACGGAGTAAAAAAACTGAAATAGCTTATACCTTGATCAAGGCTAAGTATGACTATCAAATAGCATTCTGGGACGATAGGACCACAACATATTAACATCTGTTATCCCAACCACAGACACAGAGGAAGGATTCAGATGGCATAAACTTAATAAAACTAAAAAATGTCAAATCATAAAATCAACATTCTTTGGTCTAGTGTTGGTAATTGTCCTGCACAAGCTAATTTCCATAATTTCAAACTACAACGTCACAAATAACTAACAGATTTTTGGTTGTCCCTCAAGCTGGTCCTTTATCGGTCTGAGCAAAAAGATCCTGCAGTGCTCTCTAGTGTTCATCAACATTAACTACGACCAGTGAGTGAATGACAATTGCTTTTATATATATTTTTTCAGGAAGCCTATGTAAAATCAAGCCATATATTGTTCTTTACTATTCACTGTGCCTGAGAACATAATCTTGCAATGCTACAATAGGCGTGTGGTGGCAAGGTAGTGTCATACTACAGTGAGCATTAGTGCGGAAGACAGACATTGTGTCCCAAGATCAGTGGGGACAGGCCCAGGATGTCAGGCTAGTCATGCCCCCCGATATCAATCCACTAACACCTCATTCATTAAGAAACGGAGGATAGCAAACCACAGTGGCTGAGTTAAGCAGCGGGTTGAACATTCAAACTTTAGGTGCGGTCGGATTACATGGTCAACTCCCGTACAGGAAAACCGCCGTCGTGGTTATAGTTCTGTAGAGGCTCCCAGGGCTCAGTGGAAGATGTTCCGTTTCGCTACGGAGGAACCGCGCTATGAGGGACTCCGTCAGTGAGGAGGCGAACCGGGCCGTGAGTCTGGGCCAGCCCAGTCGCCAGGCTACAGGTAGGTGTCCTGCTCGGTGCTGCTCAGACTCTGATTGGAGTGTTGCAGGGGAGTGTCCTTGAGGAGGGGCGGCGGCTCGCCGGCTTCGGGTGAGGGTTTGGCCACTTCTGACGTCAGCGAGCTGCCCTCCTTCCGGAGCTTCTCCTCCTCCGTCATATTCCTCCTCTTGTCCTCCTCCCGGACCTCCCCACCACCCTTCTTGGTTTCCACGGGCGACTGGATTATGATGGTGGGGTTCTGTCTCAGGTCCTGGCGACTGGGCGGCTCCGCGGCCATGATGGCCTTGGCGCCGTGCATCCTGGGAGGGGACTTGTAGTGCAGCTCACCCCGCGACTCCTTCCATCGTCGCAGCTGGGCCAGGTGCTCCTTCTCAATGTCTCGCTCTGACACAGGCAGCTCTATCACCTGGGACAGAGAGGAAGGGGTTAGCCCCGGTGTTCGACAGCACAAGGCCACAGACATCATGACATATCAGTGTATGGTTTAGGCACCACTAGGGGGCAGCAGAGTCTTTATTCATACTGCGCCTGCCCCAGTATTTGCCATCGGTGTTGTGGGTTGGACGTGGCTGTACCTCGTGCACCAGAAAGCCCTCTTGCATGTAGTGCGAGTCTATGGCCTTCAGCAGCTCCATGGTCTCATACTGGCCCAGAAACATCTTCATCTTGTCCTGGGAACCCAGCATGCACTTCAAGAGGACCAGACCCACCCGAAAGACGATCTTCACCCCTGCAGAACAGGACCGACCGACTCAGTCAGCGAAAGAAACAGCGCCATGTGACATACTTGTCATTGTGTCAGGGTCCGTGTTCCTACGTGAGCTTTGTTTGTATGAAGTTGAGGAAAGTTGAGGAGTTTTATGGTGTGTGCCTGCATGAGAAGGGTGTCCTGGAATGGACTTAGCAGTAACTGCTCGAGAAAGAATAGCCCTGACCTCAACCCTAAAAAGCAGGTAATATGCAGTTAGCTAAGCAAAGTCAGCTAACATGCTATGAAAGATAACATTTGACATTTATCACGATAACACATGTACATCTCAGTTTGATTGGTTGACTTGTAAGAATGGGCGGCTGTAACTTGGGGTAGAGTTCCTTCAGCATCTGCAACAGTGCCTCCCAGGCACATTTTAAACCAGCCGTTTTTGTGCCTGCACACTGCTCTGCCTGAAGACCAATCATCGGAGAGCTCCCACACAGACTAAACATCAATAGACTAGAGTGTACTTTCCAGGCCCAACGTCTCACCCTCACAGAGGAACATGTCCCAGATGCGCAGCACCGAGGCCCAGGGCAGAGTTCTGGAAAAGGCACACATGAACCACTCAGTCATGTACAAGATGGGCTCCATTTTGTTCTTCTTCAGGTGGTTGTGGGCTACGGGAGAGACACGTTTCAGCAGAGCAAACAGGATCTCCCCGTCCAGCTGGATGGCCTCCTGCAGGAGCACCAAGGAACAATGGTCAGAACCGAGGGGAGGGAGGGCCTCCTTCCCTCTGTTAAATCTAATTGTGTCATTATCTGTCCCACAATACCTGATCCTCCTCTCAGAGTCATCACATCATTATCTAGCAAGAAAGCTGGAGGGCATAGCAACATGAGCGGCCTGCATTTAACAACATGGTCAAGTGACATGGAAAGCTTCTCTAGGACACTGCTGGTACCAGACAATAGGAATGCTAAATGAATGTCTAACCGGTTTTTAGTGTCTGCTAAACTTTGGAGCCTAGTGTTGCCAATGAAAAAGCCCAACAAACTATATCCTGTATGCATGGCCTTTGAACCCCAGTATAATAATTTCTCCCCCTGTTGCACCATCAGTCAGCAGACTGTCCTCAACCTAGTGTTCCCTAAATTCCAGTGGAGTGAAAGTGCGGTACGACTGTGGCCCTTCTCACCAGCCCTGGACTGTAGTAACCAGGAAGGTACTTCTCACAGATCTGCACCAGACCCCAGAATGCATCCTGTTAGTAAAGCACAAACATGACAACAGGCAGGCCATTAGTGTGAGCGACAGACCTCCGTACAGGGACGTAGCGGCTAGCGGCCCTCTGGGAGGACTGACCTCAGCAGGCATGTGCATTAGCAGCACCGCGGCAATGGGAGCCTGGGCCTGGCAGTAGCCCTCTTCAGGCCGGTGCAGAGTGTAGGCCTTCAGGACTCGGAACAGATCCTGTTGCCTGCAAACACAAACGCCTCTGGTTGTACAAACAACCAAACTCCTTTGGTAGTACCATCCTCGTGAGGATCCAAACAATGATTCACATATTCCCCTTAACCCCAGTTTTAACATTCACCCTAACTGAACCCATCACTCCAGAAGAGCGTTGGTTCCGCTGTCCTGGTTTTACCGTACAAGCAGAGTAAAACAGGAAGACAAAACCACGTGCACTGAGACAGAAAAGGTCTCCACGCCAGAAGACCCCCTCACCCATGGCCCCCTCTTGCCACAAACATCTCATGGAAGGGGAACTGTCTGTGGAGGTCTCTCTCTATCACATCCACCCATTTAGGATCTCCTGCCTGACTGTCCAGATCCTGAAACACAGTTCACCACAATTCACCTGCTTTATGATCCCAAAGTAGGAGTGTGTTTCTGACGGTGCAAGCAGGTGTGTTGGTAACTGACCTCAAACCTTCCGTTGTGTTGCTCCCTCTTGACTTTCCCTCCAGACAGGTAGAGCCACGCCCGGCCTCGCAGCGAGGGTGGTATGCCCTTCTGACATCGCAGCTTCAGCTGGGGGGGCGTGGGGGGTTAGAGCCACCGTTACAGCCAGTGACCAGACGGCACGTTTATAGATCATCGACAACACCACTCAATCAGCATAACAAAACGAAATACCGTGCGTGATGTTTGCCTGTTCATTTGTTTTCTTTCACAATGTCAGACCTTTTCCCCCAGCTGTTTTTTTCTATATAGCTATATGTGTGGTAACACATCAACTCAAGAGTTACACATTGAAGAACAGGTGGGACACTGCTGACTAGAATGAAAGGGACACACTGTAGGGAAGGGACTGTGACCTGACTGAGGCCTGCTGTACACATGACAGCCTGCAGGGTTGTCAACATGATCATCTTGATAATAACACACGATTGGAGGGTTTTTATCAGACAGGTTCTTGGCAGCCTATCAGCCAGTAGATGTTTGACTGACAGACCTTCTTGTGCCTCTTGGCCATCCACTTGTCCCAGTTGTTGAGCATGTCCAGCCATTTAGCCTCCCGCTGTCGCAGCACTTCGGGAGGGACGTCTTCAGTTCTGTGGAGGTCAGGGACAGACACAAGGTCACTGTACAGCTACAGAGCTCTCCTTAACCAAACACCCTGGGATTTATTACTTGAACCCAGAGAAGTGAGGAGTGTGAGAGAAAAGAAAAAAAAGAGTAAATGGAAAAACAGGAAGAGCCAAACCTATCATAGGAAGTTGTCTCGGAGGGAGACAAAAATGCAACCAGCTTCCTTTAGCTTCTGAAATGAATTTGCCAGACAGGGGCCTACAGTGTTCCTCTGTCAGAAACAACTCCATCACAAGAAGACGTCAGCCGCAATATCGTTGCATCCTTTAATATCATCTTAAAATCGGAAAAAACATCAAGGGACAAGGACAATGGCCACCATTGTGGCCCCTCTCCAGATGATGAAGACTGAGGGACTCCTTCCTTGGTCTAGAGGCCACAGCGGCCCCCGTTGAGGGCGGTTCAAAGAGAGCCAGAAGAAGCGGTTCGTGTCTCTGATCTGTACTGTATACAGCGGACTGACACACCCAGCACACTGGGCCCACTGTAGTTCAATCACCCAGTGGGGATGGGGGTGGAGGGCTGCTAATTGCAACACCATGACACAGTATTTTGGCAGCCATTTTAGATGGCCTATCCCTTCGATCATGATGAATGTAACAAGGCTGCTTTCAGGCTACATGTATAAAACAACCCTGAGGAGACATCCAGGATGTAGAAGGAAATACAAGCGTACAAGGCATTAAATAAACCAGGCCCATGAATGACGCTGAACACTGTGCCATCACAGTAATAGCAAATGCTGACAGACCGACAGACTGACCGACAGACTGATCGACAGATTGGCATTAGCCGGGCTGGATTAGGGCAGACTACGGGATTATAGGCAACTGGGACAAGGGGGATCTCAAGAAGCATTGGGTAAACAGAGACAGGTGTAGTAATACTACTGCGGTAATACTACTGCGGTAAAACTACTGCGGTAAAACTGTTTGAAGCAGGAGGCCAGAAAGGGCCGAGGGCTGGGATGGGGCAGGCGGTTCTCACACTCCTGTGTGTGCATAGTGAGAACCGTAGCATTTGATAATGGTGTGTACTGTTATTTGGACCAGGGCTACCTTGGAACAGAGATTTTTAATCAATGACACAATCCAGAAAAATAATGGGGAAATTAAGTAAATGCCTGTAAAATATATGGAATATATAGAATTATTGGTAAATCAAATGTAGGCATAATGTTTTATTGTAGTATACATTTCAACCACCGACCTAATGAATTGGTGGTTTCAGCATGAAAACAAGATAAATGTTTCATGCATACGCAGTTAGGTGGGGGGCAGACAAAATAAAACTATTCATGACAAGATCCTTTATTAATAAGACTATTTTCTGTTAAACCGTATTCTTTATCTATGAGAAAAGTGACTACATCCACAAAAGTGCTCAATCCACAACTAAAATGATAATATAAAAATAAATTACAAGTTACATTAGACTGGATTTTTTGTAATGACCTACACTATTGCAGATTGTAGTAACGTTGGTCAGTTACTGCTAGCTTTGCCACTACTACTTTGCCCAGCAACCACTAACGGTTGTCACAACAGACAGGGTGCAGACCAGTAAGGTGTTTACTGAGAGCCTGTGGTGACACATCAGGCCGGTATTCTGTTCTGTAGAGAACCAGTGGCCCCAAGCCACAACAGTGGGCGGTTCCGTTAGAGACTAGAACACAACAGGACGTGATGTGGTGGATTGTCACGGAATGCGCTTTATCGAGCGGTCATTCGGAGGAAAGGCTGACAAATAACTTAACCTGAAGGCATACGCCTACTTGTGACATACGTTACCACATTTGTGGTTTTATACAGCCCCAAAATCTCAAATGGGTTTACATTTTGTCTCCTTAAACAGCAGAGACCTTCTCTGAAACTTTAATACGCTTGTAGAATATTTGATGTTTAGAAAGATATTAAAATTAAAATATATACTTTTAGCCAATTAAAGAGTACATGTTCAGCATCCATGTTGACATCTACAGAAGAGGGGGCTTAACCTTATTATGACAATGTTGGCATTTTTAACCCACAATGAAAGAATACTTCCAGGGCCACCTGATCATGCATTTTATTATCTCAACTAACACCCACCATTTTAAACATACAATTTTTATTAGGAAAATGTGCATCATACAAGAGGTGGGGTCTGCTTGCACGTGTTGATTTAAGGGGATCACCGGCACAGAAGAGCGGAGCCAAGTAGAAGTCTTATATGGTGGCCGATTGCTGTTGTGGCCATCAAATCACATTTATGAATGCAACCTCGAAATTCAAATATTGAGAGCGTATGCACGGTAAATTAAAAATGAAAACATTCTAACTGAAAGTATCAATTGTCCCCAGGTGCTTTAGGCTGATTTGCAAAACCGTGCCATCATCTTGCTCTATATAGGCCAGATTGGTTTGTTCATGCCTGCAGTTTTTGCAGAATAGTTAAATGACAACGCATGATATTTGAGCAAATGCGCTTCTATTCAAAACGATGTCCCCAATATCATACTGAGGTTGTAATCTGGGCTCCAAACACTTGGATTTCTGCATTCTGCTGCTACGATTCCAGTGCTCCCTGTTCTTATTGAGGCTGTAATCTGGGCTCCAAACACTTGAATTTGAAATTAATACAATAAGACGTTTAGGGTATTAGTACATTTTGGGTTCACCATTTACAAATCATCCCAACTTTGTGCCCTAGGGCGGTCCAACGTCTTAAGTGGCTACTTCTGATGCACATAAACTGCTGTGCCGTAGGTTTGACACTTCTGATGCACATAAACTGCTGTGCCGTAGGTTTGACTTTGACCTACTGTGCTTTCAGCAAAAACCCTTTCCTTTGTCTTTACCACTTTCCTGTCCAAAAAAAACATAAGACACCCAAAATATTTCCTGTAAAATATAAACTTCTATTCTATTTCTGGACAAAAAAAAAGTATTAGGACATATTATAGATTACAATGATGTTTAAATTAAGAATATATGTTTAGTATTTGGATATTTGCATATCCTTGTAATAACATGTAATAACAACCGTGCCAAGTCAGCACTAAAGCTTTAATTGTTGTTTGATAAGGCCTTCTAATCTCCTTCAACAAATGAAAAACATGTTTATGTTGAAATTAAATATAAAGGATATGTTATAGTGAAGGTAAAACTTTAATTGTAAAGACATTAAAATTTTCAACGGAAGGGTAGGGTGTTTGGCCCCACATTCCTGAATGCACTCCCAAAAAAGTCTGCTACTTGGTGATGTCTGATGCACCGATACAAAATGTCTCCGAGGTTCTCAACTGGATTCAGGTCTGGGGAACATGAGGACCAGTCAATGGCATCAATATCTTCATCATACACACTCTGGACACGTGGCCAGGCATTGTCCTGCCCCAGGAAGAAACCAGGGTCCAATGCACCAGCGTAGGGTCTGACGATGGGTCTGATTTTATCCTGGTATCTTTTAGCAGTCAGGTTACAGTTGGCTAGCACGTGGAGGTCTATGCAACCCTCCTAGAATATGCCTCCCCAGACCATCACTGACCCACCCCCAAACTGGTCATGCTGGATGATGTGGCAGGCAGTATGTTCACCACAGCATCTCCAGACGCTTTTACATCTGTCACATTTACTCAGTGTGAACCAGCTCTGATCTGTAAAGAGAACAAGGCATCAAAGGTGGACCTGCCACTTCCAGTGTTCTCTGGTGAATGCCAATCAAGCTGCATGGTGCTGGGCTGTGAGCACAGATCCCAGTAAAGACGACAGGCCCTCATGGAATGTGTTACTGACAGTTTGGTCAGAAACATACACACTGCTGGGTTGATGCCCTGTCCAGCCCTCCTTGCAATCGCTATGCCTAATAACTGGGAAGACCGATATCCCTGTTTAACGGACTTGGTGTTACACTGTGATGATTATGTGCTCCCTTAATCTTTTTGAGCAGTGTAGTAAACAAAAAGTAATAACCTTTAATGTGTAGGTGTGTCCAAACTTTTGACTGGTAAAAAAAGAACAGAAGAAAAGAACATTGCTTTTTCTAGAAGATGGCAGAGTGTCAAACTGAACCTGTGAAGGGTGGGGTAGGAGATAATTCTGGATGAGGCATGTATTATTAAAAGACACCAAATGAAGAATATGATGGGTCATTGTTAGCGAAGTAACATTTGAGTCACAGATCAGGAGGATAACATTTTTCTGTTTGCCTCTAAGAATGACACTTACTGGTGGACAGAATCTACCTAGTATTACAAATAATAGGGTGAATGAAACGTGCACAGCATAGGAAAGTTACTAACCGTAATTGTTGTGTGATGTGTAACGACAATGAATATATCTTTTTTTAATTAAATACAACTAACACACAAGCATATACTGTAAGACATGGTTAAAAAAATGTCGATGGAAACTTTTAAAGTAACTGAATCATACTTACAATTGCTCTGAATATTGTTGTGCACCGCCAATAAATCCATATTTATCCGTCGGTCTGTCACTGGTATACCCATTTAGATCAGAGTCCGAGCCGAAAGAATTGCTTTCTCCTTCTGTAAACGCCAGACTTTCGCTGGTGCCCCTTAATTTTTTACTGGACTGTGCTGACTGAAGACCATTAACGTTGCGTGGTTCAATTCTTGCCATTTAAATCACTCTCTCCGACTTCCTTCAATTAATAGTCAACTTGCAAAATCTCCCATTATTTAAATCAAACGGTACTATTTATGTGAAAACTTTACCTATGTAGTTATGGTAACTAGCTAGCACAGTCTGAAGCTATCTATGCCGTCCATCAAGTCTACTTGTTAACCCGTTCAATTTACGCTAACACATTCGCACTTATACCGAGCAAACATTATCAAACGTTTACAGTGGGTAACCACTAGCAAAGCCACTCTCCAGTTAATTTCTCGAACTAACAAATTAACTAACGTTGGCAAATAAAAAGCTAAACTAGAATCAATGAGTGGCAATGAATAGCTAAATAGCAGAAGAAGCTAGCAGGCAGCTTTCTTAACCACAAGCAGTAAGGTTCACACATGCCCTGATTGAACAATAACGAAACGAGTACGACAACAACACAAATGCAGTATTCTATCGTAAACTAGTAAGGTGACGATGAACGTATGATCGCCAGATAAAACAATAGAAAAAGGTCTGGAAAGTTGATGTTTCAGAGCGGACAGATTAGAGCGAGAAACTGCTGGTTATCCGCTAACTTGCTAGAGTCAGCTGACTGTCAGGTGAGCAAAAACGACCATGTTCCAGGTTGGCTTTATACATGTTCTTACCGGTTTTTACATACGTCTTATGCAATTCAAATAATATCATAATATATCTGTATACACCCATTATGGATGACCGGTATATATATATATAAAAAAAAAAATATATATATAAAATCTTTCTATATTCAATATTTGAATGTTGTAAAATGTGTTTGTATGTGTATACACATTTTACGACATTTATAAACTTCAGACACTGGTGGTCAATCTTAGCTCAATAAACACACCCATACCATCACCCTTTTCCTCTATTTGTACTCTTAAAATGTTTACCCAGCACAACCAGAACAGGACTGGTCACCCCTCCGAGCCCAGTTCCTCTCTAGGTTTCTTCCTGCATTTTGGACCCTTATAGGTTTTTTTTCCTAACCACTGTGCTTCAACACTGTTGTTGCTGGCTCCTTGGGGTTTCAAGCTGGGTGTATTGTAAACTGTAACTGCTGATGTAAAAAGGGCTTTATGAATACATTTGCTGTGCACTTGTCACCTGATTTTGTCCTGATTTGAGAACATCAAGTCTTTGCTTGGTGGCATTCTGTTTTTACTACCTTTTCCCCATCTTTAGTACTGTTTGCCTACTGCTTATTTTTGGGGTTGTGATGAAATTCAGTGGCCAAAGAACTGCATTAAAGAACAAATAATGCACGCATCCACTGGTCTTTGAAGAGTTTAGATCACAATACACATACCAAAGAGCACTGCTCATTATTTAGGAGGATATGGACATTGCTTTGGCATCTATTGGTTTTGGCATTTAACACATAAGGGCATGTTTGGTGGTGACATTGTTGACTTGTAGACATGTTGAAAGTCGACTTTGACATTCTGTCTGACCAGTGTGGGAATACCAAATGTGACATTTATGACAAAGAGGAAATAAAAACGGAAAGACAACACGGTGCTACCAGCACAGACGTGTATTGTATATTTCAGTTACTCAGCTGGGTCTTAACTTAGATCTGGGTGTTAGACGCCAGACCTCTAAAGAGCCTGCGTTGATGAACTTTTCACTTACGTATGTGACTATGTCATGAACCCCCCCAAAGAATGTATCATTATATTTCTAGCGAAGCTCCGTTAATACCAACGACAGGGCTGTCACATTCTCCAGCGATGCCATAGCCAGCTCCAACACTCTGCGAAGGGAGGTTTGGGGTGGCAAAATGTACAGGGCCGAAAAACTCGGTCTCTCACAACAGGAAGTTTAGCTATTACACCACTCGGTATACAGGTGGACATCGGCACAAGCAGTCAACGAGCCTAAGAGGTAACCCCGACAAAACCGAATGAGATCGTCTAATCTCTGACGTAAGTGAGTTGCCTGGGCAACAACGTTTAGCGCCATAGCCCTGGCAACGAGCTTCAGAGCTACATGGCAGAGCTGTTACTAGTTACTGTTACTGCTAGCTACAGAGTACGCTGTCCGGCGTGAGTACCTATCACCTTGACGGAACCGTGCAATGCAGTTTCACCACAGATTCAGCCATAACACCTCTGACGCACACCGCATGCTCCTGGGAAGGCGGGCTTCCTAGCCCAGTTAACCTTTAACCCGGGAGGGAGTGATCCGCAGAGCTAGCTCTACGTGGAGACTCGCGCCGCGTAGTACCTCATGTCTCATTACGACCCTAGTAAGGGAGTGTAGGATCTGGCCAAAGCTTTTTGACGACGTCCTCTCTTTGTGTCATGTCAGAAAAATGCTGCCACCCTCCTGAAATTAACAACAACTTTACCGAAGACCCAGTCAAACAGTTTGTCTTTTCTGTAGTAGCCAGCCTACTGTAATTCATATATTTAATAGATGCTTTAAGAGTTCTACATTCGAAAAATGATAACTGTTGGCAATAGGGGACGTTTTTAGCATTAGCATAACATTTCGGACACCCAGGCCCCCAGTAGAATGAACGAAAGAACGAAATTACTTGAAAAAATATAATTTCATTTTGCTAAACCAGATTCAAAGATCCCAGTCGGTACTTTCGAATATCCCATTACTAATTCACGATAGCTGTCACAACAGTAGGTGGTTAAAATCGGCTATATTGTTTGTGATTCACGCCAAAAAAGGTGCTGCGTTAATTGCGTTAAAATATTTCAACGCGTTTAACGTTTCAAATGAATCGCAAAGACTAAACTCCCCCAGCTGTAATATACAGAGAACATTATATATATATTTCCAAAATTAAGGGAGGATTGCCATCAAGTGGTGGCTTTTTGTAAGTACTTCATGACAGAACAGATACAGGGACCATATTTGGGCATTTTGAGTGATATAGTGTAAAACAGGCGACCCATAACATTGTACATATTTTCTTCATTAAAAAACAAACATTAACATTTACGTTTTTCAACTTGATTCAGAGGTTTGAGCAATTAGTCCAATTTAAATAAGGTACAATTCCAAGGAATTTGTAAAGTGGGGTTGCTTTGTCAGCAGCTGTGTACTTTATCCTGCAGGTAAACCATCGGTACTTAGCTGACCATCTCCCAAATACAAAAACAAAGATATGTCATATTAGCTATCTATCTATCTACCTATCTCTCGCATAAAAAAGACTGAATAGCTATCAAAAAGGTAGCAAAATAATAATTTCAGCCTTACGTAATATATGCTTTGTCTAGCAAACTAACAGCACAATGGAATGCACAACGCTGGGAGGAAGCAGTGAGGAGGTTATACAACAATCTAGGAACCAGGAGATGTAATTATATTAGTTGAAAAAATACAAGTTAACTCCAAAATTTAAATTATATGAATTAATAACTGAAAATAAATAAATACAAATTTTAAGCTAGTACAATTTGTTTACCAATAACCTGAGTGAACCTCTCTTATTTTCATGTTGTTGAACATCTTAAAATAAATTTAAATATGCATGTACAACTTTCTGAATACAACACATACACAACTGTCCTACAACTGTTCTACCGCATAGGTGGGGTGATTAGATCCCACACACACGCAATGAACAGAATGAAGTGTTCTTAAGCACTAGGTCCTCTTAATTGAGATAGTCTTTATCGGTAGGCTTGCCATCAAATGCATCTATCCCAGTATAAAAACCTGACCTGTGCATAGAATAAACTGTCCCACACTTAAATTTGATTCATGGAATAACTACCCAGCAGAAGATAAGTAGGAAATAGTGCATTTGTTGTGAACTAAAACAATGGTATATTTAACCCTTAACACCCCATGCTTCTGTAAATTACAGAGAATTCTATAAATCATATTTTCTCACATTTCAAAGAAATTGATATTGCACAAAAACTAAGAAATTAAAATTACAAGTTTACTTAGCACATCCTCATCTTTAATTTGACCTTACATTCTGGTAACTTTGAATAATATATATTGTTTTCTAAACGCTTGTAATAAAAATTGACCTCTGACTCAGTGCTCCTCCACTCCCTTTGCGAAGTTTGCATAAAACAAAATTGCTTCTTTTTTACGAGACAGCAATCCTTCGCGGTCTACACATCTAATGTGTAGACTGTGGATTTCAAGCCTTCGCGGCATAGTGTGTTACCAATTGTTTTCTTGGTGACTATGGTCCCAGCTGCCTTCAGATCATAGACAAGATCCTCCTGTGTAGTTCTGGATTCCTCAACACTCTCATGATCATTGAAACAAGGTGAGATTTTGCATGGAGCCCCAGATCGAGGGAGATTGACAGTTATTTTGTGTTTCTTCCATTTGCGAATAATTGCACCAAACAATTCCACCAACTGTCGTAAACATCTCACTAAGCTGCTTGGAGATGGCTGTGTAGCCCATTCAAGACTTGTTTAGGTCTACAATCTTCCAATTTAAACAATTTCATTAAAAATAAATGTACTGAATGTGGAGAGGAACAGTTGGTTTATTTACTTTCAATAACACTGAAAATGATTCATATTGCATTCATCAAGTTGGACAAAATAGCAATTTAATGCAGATACAGAGAAATTAAGGAATTAAATGGAATTCATGGTGTTAATGTAACCACAAAAGTAATGCTATAGCCATATCAGGAAACAGAGTCTTTGTAATCAGTCCTGTTTGGGCTCTGTCTCCCCAGAGGGGACTTCCCTGGATGAGGTTATGGCCGGTGTGCAAGTGATAGGAACTACTCTCTCTTTGCCTTCTGTAAGAGCAGCCACTTTTGGTGCGTGGATCTGTAGCTGTCCATCGTTTAATGAGCAGGTGACTGTCTCAGGGTTTACACCTTCAGGAAGATCGAACTCCTGTCTGAACTCCTGGCATCTGTAAGAAAAGGAGCCTTTCCCATCGTCCTGCTTCTTCTCCGTCTTCCCACTGACTCTTAGCTTCCTGCCAACCTGCTTGACAGACAGCTCCTCTGGGGAAAAGTCTTTAGTGTCCAGTGTCAAAGCGAAGCGGTTGTTTTCTTTACCCACCTGGAACGCGATGGGCTTGAAGTCAGTTAAAGATAATGGCCCTTCGATGTCCTCAAAAATCTTTTGGTGGAGTCGTTGCATATATTCCATATTGTGCCTCATCTCCTGCAGATTTCGCATCATTTCCTGCTCAATCTGGAAGAATAGTGGACGTGTCTCTGGCCAGAGGCTGCGGACAGGCCAGTGGAAGTCCATGAAGGGGCTTAATGTGTTCAAGGAAGGTTGCATCATGCTGGAGCAAAGCATTTTCAAAATCAATATGCTGTTGTTTTTGTTGGTCTCTGTTGGTCTCTTATCTCTGGGTCTCTAAAAGCTTCTGTCCCGAGCAGACTAAGGCTCACAGTTTTTATACTGCCCAATGGAAATTTCCAGTAGCATTCCTCTGAGTGCTAAGTGTGAATGTTATGACTATGCAACTTTTGTCATGCTCCCAAACAAGCTCTGAGTAACACATCAGCCTGGCTGACAAATTCTTCTTGGATACATCTTTGTTCTATTTACAGACTGACCACAGAAGGAGGTCAGAATATCAAGGCCACATATAATCCTTTAAATAAGACCTGGCTATAAATGGAGAAAAGAATTTCTAACAGCTGCTAAGTCATGCAATCATTTTATGTCCATTAATAACCTTTTCCTCATGACAACAAATCCTAAGTATTTCTGACATCACTGTGCTTATGAAGGAAACATTAATAGTAGATGATTACACTTTAAAAATCATACATCAATACAAAATATATATTTTTGAAGTACACTTCAGCACAATATTTTACTTAATGAAATTATTTGTGTAAAATGTACACATTTTAAAAAATATAAATCTTGAGTCAGTTTTCATTTCTTCCAACCCTACTCTTGGATGTGATCCTGAAATTAACAACATTACTTCCTTACTCATTGTCTGTGTGGTTGTTGAGGGAGTGTCATACAACCAAAACATTAGTCTTATTAGATATGTATTTATTTTGTAGCATATTATGTCACGGACTATAATCTAGTAACATTCTCTGTACTACAAATACTCTTAACAGTCAATCTGTGGGGGATATTTCCCAACTGCTCAATTGTATTTACATGTTTAAAGTTTTTACTGTGCTTACATCCATGGCATCAGATAAAATATGACACTGGGCCTTTTAGAAGACAAGATAGAGGACTGAATCTTAATCTGGGCTCTGGCATAACAATATAGATGTATCAGTTTTTTAAGTGAGTTCTTCTTAATAACTAGACAAAGATGTACGGGGGAAAAGTTCACAACAAAACTCAAAACAACTGTATTGATCGCTGTTGTGTTTGTTATCATTACATAAAAATACTTGTGTGACATAAATATAAAATAATATTGGAATATAAAAAGTATTTTAAATCTTCAGGTCATTGGCAATTGACCAATATTTCTGTCTTCTGTTTCTCGGTTGTTGTCCTCAGTGGTGCCCTCTCTCTGTGAGCTGAGGGAATGAGGCATTTTCACAACCAGACTACAGTTGATGGAAACCACTCTCT
The DNA here is from genome assembly GCA_016801125.1 of Novumbra hubbsi. Classification (NCBI taxonomy): domain Eukaryota; kingdom Metazoa; phylum Chordata; class Actinopteri; order Esociformes; family Umbridae; genus Novumbra; species Novumbra hubbsi. The sequence goes on from JACXGK010001882.1 coordinate 19,066, forward strand.
CAGAAGGAAATAAACTAATATGTACCTTATGTAGAGCTTCCTGTCAGGAGTTCTGGAGCAGGTGACTGTCTCTGGTTTCAACCCTTCAGGCAGCTCTATGCCCTGTCTGAACTTTGGGCATTTGAAAGAGTAGGAACCTTTCCAATCATCCAGCTTCTTCTTTATCTTCCCACAGACTCTGCCCACCTGTTTGACACAGATCTCCCATGGGAGAAGTCATTAGGGTCATGGAGAAGCCCTCTCCCTCTTTTTTTCAAGCTTGTATGAAAATGGTTGAATGGCCACAGAGGCAGGAACACGGATCATCTCCTCAAAGATACCCTCTCTATCTGTGCCAGACAGCTCTTGATCTCCTTGCGTGTTCCGTTATAGTAGATCCTGCTGCCAGAGAAGAGGTTCCACCTCTGGTTCTGTCTCAGAGACTGTGGGCCAATAGAAGGCCATCAGTGGGTTGACTGGAATCCTCAAGAGCTCACCATTTTCATTGTTGAATGTTGAGTCTTCCTCCTCTGAGATGGCACTGTCTTATGTTGTTTGAGTTTCACTACATTTATATTCTGCCAGCTTGTGTCTTCAGGATTTTGCTGTCTTTGCTTTTTTTCCACTGGGTGTCACTCTGCGCAAGTACATTTTTATACTTGGGTATATTCAGTTTTGCAGTTCACATATTTCATACCTTTTCTTTGTGATTTTTGGGGTTCCCCCTGTTGTTTTCTAGCAACCCAGGTACTTCTAACATAAAACATAATATAAGCTTGATGTTTAAATTGATGGTGTCAGTTATAAAAATATTGATATTTACAAAAACTCCCTATAGTTTTTTAAATGATACTTTTCTATTAATTTGAATAAAGGAATACAGTATCATGGTTAAGGTGTCGTTCGTGCAAACTACATTTCCCAGGAATAGATTGTTTAGTTAAATAATATGTATCTTACATTAATAGCCCGTTTCTTTCATTCCATATGTCTTGTGGTGCACACTTATTTCATTGGCAATAGTTTATATGTCGTTTATGATATAGTCTCTTTTAATATAAATAATAGCTTCAATTTAAAACATGAGTTGAAGTCTGGTTTTACCCCATCCCCTGCCCCTGTAGCTGTTATAATAGACATACAATACATAATGAATAAAGTAAACAATTCTGAAATCAACTTTCACTGCTGAAAGTCGAAACCGGAAGTTGGAGTGTCCACTTCCAGGAAGTTTAGACAGTACATTTTTGTGGCCAGTGGGACTGTTGTGAAAATGGCGGCGTCTCGTCGCCCGTCTCAGCAGCAACAACATACCATTTCCTCGCCACCTCGTAGTACGCCTCTTTCCCTTACTCCTCCAGGGTCTCCTCCAGTTCACGGTGGTGGGGTAATTTCTGCACCCGCTGGTGCTGAACTTGACAGCGCCGGGGATCCGGAGTTAGCTCCGGCCTCCCCTGATATCCCCGCCCCGACCCTGAGCAGTAGTAGCAGCACCAGCTCCACTGCTGGGGGTGGCAGTAGCACTGGCTCGAGTCCTGACTCCGATAGCATTAGCCCCGGGGGCGATGGTTGTGGGACAAGTGGGGCTTTTAGAGAATTGTTTGAAGCCTGTCGCAATGGGGATGTTTTGCGTGTAAAGAGGCTGGTGGATACGGTTAACGTGAATGCTAAGGACATGGCTGGGCGAAAATCCACACCACTACACTTTGCTGCAGGTACAGTACATTGCTAACGACGGCATATTAGCAATATTCCAACCATCGTCCTCTTATGACTTGGTTTTGTTTGGGAAACTAACTGTCACCTACTTATCTGATACATAGCGAACTATGTAACGTTTATTGGGCTACTTCTATGGCAAGTTAAGTTTTTTACTCAGTTTGTGTGGGCTGGCTAGTTAACAAACTTGGCTTGATAGTTCGCTCACGTTAGCTTAGCTTACAAAAGGGCCAGCTAACTTACATTTTAACTGGCCATTCTGGTAGGGGGAGGGGTGTGTGCAAAACACACATGGTAACCAAAAGCGTAAGCATCATTATTTAAAAACAAAAATAGATTATTAAGATACCCATATTGACAGCTTAGCAATATATATTTTCAAAGTTCTGAAATGAATGCGTAAAAAGGACTGATATTAATAACCGTAACGTTATTAATACCATAGAAATAAGAATTAATATTTTATAAAACAGACTGTTTACGTGCCACTAACTAACGATAACAATAATTGTGTATTCATGAGAAGACATTGTTAAATAACGATTGGTGTTTTTATTTTAGTATTTTATTGCTCAGTATAATCAACACTACTATGTGTGGATTGATTGCAGCTCGGACATCAAACGTTTTTTTCCATTGAAAAATGAGATGTTATGTGATGTCAGAGTTTCCGTCTGCTTACACCAAGTGTTCCTTAACCTTAGTACATTCCACTAACTGCTTTAGAAACCTATATGCTTCAAGTGATCACTCAGCAAAACATGTCCACAGTTTTCTTTATGTTGTAGGATTCGGTAGGAAGGATGTTGTGGAGCACCTCCTTCAGACAGGGGCCAATGTCCATGCCCGTGATGATGGGGGTTTAATCCCTCTGCATAACGCCTGCTCCTTTGGCCATGCTGAGGTGGTCAGCCTGCTCCTAAGTCAGGGTGCAGACCCAAATGCCAGAGACAACTGGAACTACACGCCCCTCCATGAGGCAGCCATCAAGGGTAAAATAGATGTGTGCATAGGTAAGGAAAAACGTACACGCTTCTTTTGCATTACGTACTGATTAGAAAAGGTTAAATATGTTTCTGGAATATAATTCGGAAACTATTATTATTACCCAGCTATTATTAAATGTACATCTTAGGCTACCTTGACTTTAATGACTCAATTTACAGCATAACTACTGTAGAAATGTATTGGAGATTGAAAATGCCACCGTCTGTTGCTCTGCACCTATTGCATCAGAAATTTCTGACACCAAAATATTGGCCCTGACACCAAAATATTGGCCCTAGTGATGTCATCGGTCACGTCTCACTAACATTATGGTCTTTTCTGACCATCCCATAATGGTATAGTCCTGACAGTCTCTATTTGTTTTTGGAGAGAAACCAAACACTGTTGGAAAGAAAAACAAGGCCAGTTCAGTTACTCTGGGGGGGAAGACAAGGGCAATATACTTAATTTTTTCTCATTCTTGTGGGCTAATCATTGCTGCAATTATCAAGCACGTAAATACAGCAAGATGCAAGACATGTCATATGCCTTCATAGCAGTGGGTTTGCGAAATCAACCATTATACACTACTGTTCAAATATTTGGGGCCACTTAGAAATGTCCTTTTTTTCCTTGAACACATACATGAAATTAGTTTGTATAGGTAATATGGCAAAAATGAATATAAAATGTAGTAATTGACAAGTTTAGAAAAAATATTTTTAATTGTATACTTAAAGATGTTGTCAAAGAATCCTCAATATCCAGCTATTGCAGCCTTTTAGACCTTTTGGCTTTCTAGTTTTTAAATGGTTGAGGTAATCTGAAGAGATTTTACCCTATGCTTCCTGAAGCATCTCCCATCAGTTGGATTGACTTGATGGGCCCTTCTTACATGCCATTCGTTCAAGCTGCTCCCTCAACAGCTCAGTAGGGTGGAGATCCGGTGGCTGTGCTGGCCACTCCATTATAGACAGAAGACCAGCTTGCTTCTTTTTCCCTAAATACAGTGCATTCGGAAAATATTCACAGCGCAACACTTTTTCCACATTTTGTTATGTTACAGCCATATTCCAAAATTCATTAAATCATTTCTTCACTTGAAAATTCTACACACAATACCCCACAATGATGACATGAAAATATTACTTTTTGCAAATCTATTAAAAATAAATTAAGAAAATATCACTTGTACATAAGTATTCATTGCTTATAAATCATCCCATTCTATCACTACTATACTACTCTACCATCCACCTAATTTCTCTGAAAAATGTGTCATTGGATTGCTCCCTCAATCTGTCTGTCTCCCTCAATCACATGACCCTCACTTCCTCATCACCCTGGTTTACATCTGAGCTCTGGGCCATGAAGCAGATGGGCCACCGTCTTGAACGCCAGACTAGATCTGGTTTAACTGCACATGCTGAAGCCTATAAGTTCTCTTTGTCCCATGACATTGTCCCCTCAAATTACAAAATTGCTGCAGTCACCCCCCATCTTAAAAAAACCTTCCACAGCACCGAAACTGCCCTCCTTAAGGTTGTCAACAACCTCTGCATAATTTGGTGCACTCAACATCTTTATCTTCCTTGACCTGAGTCCGGAGTCCTCCCTCAGCTTTGAACACAAAACAGACAGTCAAATCCACTTTATTTCATCCCTGCAATATTGCCAAGTTATAGGCCTCCCTCTCCCGTACGGCAGCTGAAACCCTAATGCTTGCATTCATCTCCTCCCGCCTTGACTCTCTCCTTTCAGGCATCAACTCTTCATTTCTCCATAAGCTACAAATGATCCAAAACTCAGCAGCCAGACTCCTCACACACACCCAGTCCTGGCAGCACATAACAGCTATCCTCCAGGAACTTCACTGGCTCTCCGATCTCAGCGCATTGACTATAAAAGGATTCTGCTTACCTGTAAATCCCTCCATCAGCTTGCTCCCCCATACTTCTCAGATCTTATTCCCCAATACCAACCCACTTGGCTACTGCACTCTTCGACAGCTGGTCATCTCATCATCCCCCAGTCCAAGCTACGTAGCTTTGGGGACAGGGCGTTCTCTATGGCCGCTCCAAGGCTGTGGAACTCACTTCCGCAATCCATCTGTGACTCTGAATCTATTACCAATTTCATCCACTGCCTTAAGACTCATCTGTTCACACAAGCCTACCGCTAGCCCCTCCCCTTTTCCTTCGTTCCAGTGTCATGTCTGAGTCCTTTTCATTGTCTGTGTACTGTCAATTCATTCACGTAGCATGTTGCTGTTTTGTATCCAATGTAAAGCCTCTTTGGGTCTATAGAAAAGCGCTATTGTTGGATGAAATGTTGAACGGTGGCTCACATTAGCGATGTCTGGAGTTGTCTACTCAGCCTGAACGATTTTTTTTTTCTTTGGTACTCCACTTTCGCAATAAACCTTCACATGATGGCTAGGTTATCTTAAACTGTCAACAAGTGGGCTTCAGGTTTTAGCTACTGTTTCACCAAATAATGCTGTTTGATGACTGACGCAATTAATGTTACGTAATGCGCACGAGCACGCCGCATGCCGCGCGGCAGGTCCAATAGATTGAAGTGACAGCCAGCCAGCTGCTTTCTCTAGCGCATCATGTATGAAATCATGCCAGTGTGGCATGTGGTCTCCACAATTTACTCGACAAAGACTAAATGTACCCTCATTTGGCGAGTGACAATTTTTAACCCTGGTACACAGGGTATTGTATGGCATTGCAATATGGTGTGATAGCCTTCCTTCTTCACATTCCCTTTTACCCGGTTCAAATCTCCCCGTTCACCACCACCACAGCACTCCCTGGCCATTGCATTGCCTCCACCATACTTGACAGGTGATGTGAAGCACTTCTCCAGCATCTTTAAAAAAGAAAAAATCTATTATTGGCCAGTCTGAGATATGCCCCTTTTTAACATTTTATTGTGTACCCTTTATGTACAAGTTGGCAATTTGATTGGTCACACCACTAGTATTGCATAATAGGGTCTTTTAGTAGTTTTGCAATTTCAACCACTTACTACAGTAACTCACACCCTGCACTTCAAGCGGCTGGTTGATGACTACTAGATACTGACGGTGTAAAGTTCTTTTTCTGCCTTATTTTACTGACTTGAGAATCATCATTGAATCACGTCTGCCCGCAATTAATAATTGATACATGCTTCTTCAGATCAGCTGCTTCCGAAACATTCTCAGACAAGCTGTCTATCATGCACTTTGTGCATTCAAAATATGAGAATGTTGTTGGGATATTCATTACCAGTGTTTTGGTTGTGTGCTTTGGGTAATTTTTGTGCTTAAAGTTTAATCTTTGTGTATAATGAAAAGAGCTTCACAAATGCAATAAATTATTATTATTATTTTACTTAAGTGGTTACTTAGTTTTTCCAGACTGCCAGGTCTAGACACTGTCTTGGTGGTTTCAAGCCATTTTGCAGTAATAGAGCAGACTGCATTCCTGGGAACTTTCGAAGCATTAAGTATTTGTTTTATAACCATCTTCGGATCTATGCCTTTACATACTTCTATTTCTTAGGTCTCCGGAGACCTTATGTAGGTGTGTGTATGCCTTTGTAAATCATGTCTTATCAATTGAAATTGCCACAGGTGACAGTAAAGTTCTAGAGACATTTCATGTATGTTCAGAGGACAGAATTTGGAGTGTCATGGCAAAGGCTTCTTCTTCAAGACCTTTGCAATTTGCCATGCTGTCAATTAATTTCTAGGCCACGTCCTGATGACAGCCCTTTCTTGCATAATCAATGCTTGGAGTTTGTCAGAATCTGTGGGGTTTTGTTTGTCCACACTCCATGAGGATTGACCACAAACTCTCAATGGGATTAAGGTCTGGGGAGTTTCCTGGCCTTGGACCCAACATTTTGATGTTTTGTTCCCCGAGTCCCTTAGTTATCACTTTTGCTTTATGGCAAGATGTTCCATCACGCTGGAAAAGGCATTGTTTCTCACCAAATTGTTCTTATGCATTCACACCTGCCCTCTGCCATTCCTGAGCAAGCTCTGCACTGGTGGTGCCTTGATCCTGCAGCTGAATCAATCTTAAGAGACGGACCTGGCGCTTGTTGGACTTTCTTGGGCACCCTGACCCTTCTTCACAACAATTGAACCTTTCTATTTGAAGTTCTTGATGATCCGATAAATGGTAGATTTAGGTGCAATATTTCCAGCAGCAATATCCTTGCCTGTGAAGACCTTTTTGTGCAAATCAATGATGACTGCACATGTTTCCTTGCAGGTAACCATAGTCAACAGAAGAAAAACAATGATTTCAAGCCCCACCCTCCTTTTAAAGCTTACAGTTAGTTATTCTAACTCAATCAGCATCTCCAGCCATGTCCTTGTCAACACTCTACCCTGACCTGTGTTAACAGGAGGATCACTGACATGTCAGCTGGTCCTTTTGTGGTGGGGCTGAAATGAGGTTAAATTGTTTTGGGGGGATTAAGAGCATTTTCCTGGCAAAGAGGGACTTTACAATTAATTGCAAATATCTGATCACTGTTCATGACATTCTGGAGTGTATGCTAATTGGTGTCATAAAAACTGAGGCAGCAGACTTTGTGATAATTCATATTTGTGTCCCTCTCAACACGTCTGGCCACGGCTGTACATTTTTCCATCCCGACCCTGAAGCTGTTTACCGAAACTGGCTCCCTGTGATGGGGAGAACACTTCTACATTGTTTCATCTCATTTCTGTTTAAAATGGCAAATCTTTCAGTTAAATAAAAAAAAAAAGTATTACGTTGTTAATAACACACACACAAAAAAATTGACTTACAGGTAAAAACACACCGGTCTCTCTGAACTAGTCATCTTTTTCAAATGACTTGGGGGACAGCTAATCTAATGCGTGGATTTTGTGTGCTTTATTGTGATGTGTTATCTTTGCTAACTGTCAGTGTATGACTGCTATTGAGAACCATTAAAAACCGCAGATGCTGATAAAATCTATGTGCTAGCTTGGTTGTGCCCTAAAGGCAAAACTGTCAAAAAGTTGCCTAACGGGATTGAGAGTTTCTTACCAAGATCATTTAAAAAAAAAAAAAAAGGTATGCTAATTTAACTTACATCAGAGTATTTTTATGTAGGCTACAAGAGAATACCAAGCCAATCCACAATCATTCTACAGACTGTATAGAAAAAGGCAATTAAATGTTGCACTGAACAAATGTTCATACAAAAAATTAAGTGAACACCTAATCATCAGAGTATAACGCCAAGGCAATTAAACTTAAGGCTAATCAATCTGTCCTGTTAGGAAGCATGAACGATTGTGAATTAATGTCGCCTGTTTTGGTGCAAATAATTCTTCCCAAGTTTTGCATTTTGCTAGTGTCCTTGTCACTACTGGTAGCGTGAGGTGCTACCTGCAGTCCAATTAGGTCACAGGTAGTCCAGCTCCTCCATGATGGCACATTGATATGTGCCGTTGCAAGAAGGTTTTGCGGTGTCTCCCAGTACAGTCTTAAGAGCATAGAAGAAATACCAGGAGACAGACCATTACTCAAGGAGAGCTGGACAGGGCTGTAGACGGGCATCAACCCAACCTCACCTGCTCTTTTGTGTGAAGAGAAACAGGACGAGCACTGCCAGAGCCCTAGAAAATGACCTCCAGTGGGTGTGCAAGATTCTGACCAAACGGTCAGATGAGGGTGGCATGAGGGCCCAACATCCTCTAGTGGGACCTGTGCTCACAGCCCAGCACTGTGTAGCTTGATCGGCATTCGCCAGAGAACTCCAGATTTGGCAGACCCTCTATTAGTGCCCCATGATGTTTAAATATGAGAGCAGGTTCACACTGAGCACAAGTGATAGATGTGAGAGAGTCTGACGACGTCGTGGCAAACATTATGCTGCCTGCAACGTCAACCAGCATTTTGCACTGGGATCAGTGATTGTCTAGGGAGGCATAGCCTTAGTGTCGCACAGACCTCCTTGTGCAAGCCAAAGGTACCGTGACTGCAGTTGGGTATCGGGATGAAATCCTCAGATGCATGGTCAGACCCTACCCTGTTGCAGACTTTAGCTCTTGCGGTGTTTTGAAGACCCATCATGGCTTGCCTCTAATGCTTAGCGTTTAGACTCCAGGTCTGAGCTTTTAGAAAACAGGAGATGAAGTCCTTACTTAAACAATGCACTATTCCCATTGTTAGGAACCTGCACAAATGAATCTGGTTCTACAATTCGACTATTTCACTCACATGTGCGACAAAACACGTCTCGGTGACACATTCCCGACCACGGTAAGGCCATTCAATAACACAGTCCCGGCCACGGTAAGGCCATTCATTGACACAGTCCCGGCCACGGTAAGGTAATCTATTGTATGGTAACTTGTTTAACGATTATGAAGTGCACGCATTGTTCCCTTGTTTCACTGTGAACTGTTGATCTAATTTTACAAATGGAAGCTTGGAGCTGGCACTATCTAATCAACCTGTCATTGTAATACTCCTGACCATGTTTAGCTGCTTAAAGTGTTACACCACCTATAACTGTTCAGGATGTTGCCTACCCTGTCTGTGGTGCGTTTGATCATCAGCTAATAGGAGCTAACAGATTCCCTTGTGAGCAATCGTAAACATTTGCTCAGTGTATCAGACGTTCCTACTACGCTTCATGTGTACACAACTATTACATCGTTTGGACCCATTTGTTATTTGTATGAAATAGCTGGTCCAGTAGAGGACATTTATCCTGGGAACACACATTCTTCTTTTGCTTTATGTGGAACGAAAGCGACTTGCTATTAATGGACAATCGCTCTGAAAATGTACACATTTTACGTTTATATGTACTTTCTTTTCAGCTCTCCTTTAATGACCATAATTGTTGTGGCTAATATTCAGCACTAGAGACAAAAAAAATTCTCAATAATATATTTGTTGCTCCTCTGTTTAGTCTGTGTCCAGACTTTTTCAACTTTGGTGTACATGCTCCTTGTAAACAAAACTGTTTCAGTAGTAAATCTACACCAGAGGCATGTGCTTAGACCCCCGGACCAGCCTAGGCCGGCACAATACCCTTTAAAATTATTTATTTTTATTTGTTTAGTCCCGGCCTCCGTGATTAGACCCTCTACATCTTGTCAGTTATCTCCTTCAGCTGTCCATGTCCTTCAGCTGTATGTATGCTGGGCACTCAGTAGGTGTTACTGTTAGCCAGCTGCACGCCTTGCTCCATGGGAACTCAGTGAGTGAGGTGTTCGAGGAACAGGGACCCTCTACTTGAGTCCGTTGTGTGTGGGTACGTGTAGGTAATTCAGTAGTTGGTGCCGATTCTGTAACAGGGGGGCCCGCGGTTGTCCGGACGAGTGATCATTCGGGCGGCCATGTTAAAAAGAGCTGCCACCACTCTGCTCGTGTCGCTAAATATGGACTGCGACAAAAGGGCCCCAAAAGCTTGCTCTGAGAGGTTTCATCCCGCTGGAGTGGAAGTTGAACTGTTCTGGATTCTCTCTGCCTACCCATCTTGCTTGATTTTTCCAGCTCTGCCTCTCTATTTGCGTTTGTGTGTAAACCTTGGTAATACAGAGAACAGACCGTGGACATATCCGAAGCTCTTTACGAATTGTCTGCTTAATTTGCTCTCAAACAAAGTACTGGAAGTGTCTGCCCCAGAGCGCCGCCACCGGTCTCCTCACGAGCGTTCCGCCCAGAGGTTAAAACGCTGCCCCCTGGGATACATGTCAGCCCCCGCTTCCTCTTATTCCCCTCCTCTCCCCCCTCAATCTGGTCCCTACGCTCCTTCTGTCTCGCTGCGGGGCTGGGTGGGGGAGAGGCTGGCTTTGATATTCAGCTCTCATACCTATGGTGGAGTCACATGGTGGTGCCCGAGTCCTCCTGCCTGTTTTTAGAATATGTGTTCTCCCCTCCTCCCCTCCGTCGCTCGTGCTCATTTGTTTTTCCGCGCTCTGCCCGCCTGCGGTCGCTCCGGTCCTCCGCCGCCGAGACGCACCGCCGGCGTGCCATGTATGTTTATGTCTGCATCATGCCGCGCAGCCGGAAAGCTCTAGTTGGCGGAGGTGCCGGTGATAGCAGCCGAGGCAGCCCGTGCCTGCCCCTGTCCCTGCCCGAGCTCAGCTACTATCTCTGTTTCCCCTGCACAGTGCTGCTCCAGCATGGAGCCGACCCCAACATCCGCAACACGGACGGCAAGAGTGCCCTAGACCTGGCCGACCCGTCCGCCAAGGCTGTGCTCACCGGTGAGTGATGGAGATACTTCAATAACCTCGCGCTCTTTATTGATGTCCTCCCAGGTGGCTCTCTCTTCCTCTCTCCTTTTCTTTGTCTTCCTGTCACACACACACACACACACTCATTTTACCTTTCTCTGTTTACCTCTCTTTCTCTCACTTTACCTTTCTCTGTCTGTTTACCTTTATCTCCAAGTCTCTTCCCCATCACTTGTTTCTCTCACACACACACACACACACGTCTATCTCTATCCTGTTGTCCAGTTCTAAGTTGCTTCTCGTCGACCTGCTAATTATCTATTCTCCATGATCCTCTTACTCCTCTGCCTCATCTTAAATAGTGCGTGTTTCCATGGTGTTATCTGTCGGTTGTGGATGTGAGTTGGTTGTGTGATGCTTGCGCGTCTAAGGCTCTGTCATGCTTTTCTCTCTACGTGTGTGTGTTCAGATCCACCCATAATTGGGCTGTTACAGCGGGTTTCATTTTTCTCACGCGCTCTCTGTTTACATGTTGTTGTATCATATTTCCTGGATCGTAAGTAAATGAAGGAGAAATCAACATCTGAGGACCGACCGTCTTAGGAACCTTGATACCCACCTTGTAAACAGCCGTCACAGTGTGGAATATCCGCTGGCTATTCTGCTGTTTGAGTCAGATTTGATAGCGGTATAACATTCCCACACTCCATCACACACACACACACCCAAGCCGTTAGTACTCTTGCTTGTGCCAGTCACCAAGACCACGGTTTCCCATTTGTCCTCTGCTGGATGATATGACTGTGGCAACTGCTTCAGCGTATCGATTGATGTGTGTAGACGGCATATTAAGGTGTACGTTTTGCACGTTTGTTGGACTGGACGATGTCTCCATGCCAATTATAGCACCTGCTACGAGGCGCCGCCTGTAATCCGATACTTCCCGGCCCGCAGATGCCCTTCTGTGTCTGTGTGTGCCTGGTAATATCGTGACCAGTCTACGTGGACGCCGCAGACCACTGCCTTGTCCTCTGGCTCTGACATGGCGCTGCACAGGGGCTCGGACAGTCTAAGTAGAGACCAGAGGGAAGGAATCCTCCAGTCACTGGAGTACTCCAGATAATTGTTACATATCGACTTTCCTTATCTCTCTGCACTTTGCGGCAGCACTCTGACCCCCCTTATGGCCGCTGCTGGCGCTACCGAGTCCCACTCGCTCTCCCTCTGATACGAACTGCAAATTAACGCTGCGCTCGCTCTCTTGCAAGACGTCTTCAGAAGGACATCCCAGTCACACTTATTGCTGTCTCCCGGCACCATCTTCGCCCTGTAAGGCAGAGCTACGTCGCGATGGCGCGGCTGACACTCGGCAAGACAGCGTTTTGAAGAGAGCTCTTGTCCCTTATCCCGTGGAACATTTGTGAGTGATTGAGATAATATGGATGGGTTTTATGACTCTTTCATTGACACTTCAATAAAATATAGACTGCGTGGGTAAGGCTTGAATGTGTTTTTTTTTTTATTCAGCACTGAGGACATTGGGATCTGTTTAAGAATGGTGAAGTCAAGGACACATTGCATTTCATAGTACACTTGAATGCGGAAGATTTTTAAATCACTGAAGAATATTCACAGGGCTCCTTTTGGCCAGTGGTTATGTATAGCTGCACCGTGTTGCACTTTGTCGTTTGACTCAGGAGTGGAAGTGGTACAGAGCTAACTGTTCCATCAATCCCTCAAGGTTGGAGTGTTAACCAAAGGACAAAGCAAGCTCTATGGCCCTTGTGTTGCTGTGGGGGTGTTGTTCATTCTCCGAGTCTGGGGTTTTACTGCGGTTAGACGTTAACACTATACAGGATTGATGTGGTGAGAAATAACCCCCAATGGCAGTGAAAAGGAACAAACCCCTATCTACCCCTATATGAGCAGTGTTGTTTTAGAGGCTGTTGTCTGGTTTGTTCGTTCCAAACAACCCCATTGATGAGCAGAGTGGCACATTGCATCATGAGTCATGTTCTACCTATAATCAATCGTTTCCAGATCTGCACTATAAAGGCCAATGATTACGCTCGATGGTTCCAGTGTCACAAACCTCCTCATATATATTGAATGTACGTAGAAGTGCGCCCTCGCGAAATGAACCGACTCATCTTCTCCTCAGGTTTGTCCGTCACACACTGTTTACACAGGTCAAACCTGTTTTACATGCTGTGATAAGATTCCTCACCTGCAAGTTCATACTTCCTCCAAGACTAGAGTGCGTTCCTGAGTCGCATGTTGCCTTTGGGCTGAAACTAGAGCTGTTATTCAACGCTTCCGTTTCGGAGCGAACACTGTTTGATTAAAGATTATATTGACCTATAAATTACCCTAGTGACGGGGAGCAAATGTCCCATAGCGATGAAAAATTTAGATTTACACCGGCCCAGCCTGAAGTGTTGTCACGGTCCCTGAGTGGATCGCATATCCAAATGTGTGCTCTGTAACTAACTGGCACCAGAATGCATTTCCAAATCCCGGCTAGAAGTCATTGAGTGTTAAGGATGACACTGGCGGTTCGTCTTTTGTTGGGTCCTCAAAGCTCGCATAAAATAAATCTTCTCATAACACGGCTTGATATAGTACGCTCCGTGCCCGCCCCACGCTAATATTAATCGCAGTTGAATTATTGACTTTTTTTCAGATGACTTGAAATGAATTCCCTGTACTCTCCGGGTATGAAAAAGGATTAAGTTGTGTTTTGTAATGAATATAAGAGACGCGTTCCGATTACCCATGGGAAGAATTGACCCGTACCGCCCTTTTGGAGGAGTACGAAAGGGTTTGACCTGGGTGGTCCTACCCTGGTGGAAGATGTCTGCCTTACGTGGAGCTCTGCTTTTGGGCTGCGGCCACCTATTCAACATGAGAACAGAATTGCATATTAAAAGACGTTAGGACAGTTGTGCAGATTGTTTGCTGAATGTCAACAATGCACTTGTTTCTTGTTAGGTCCTTATTTTCCAGCCATGATGGCCGTTTTGACTGATTGAAAGATGGAGATGGATTGAGAGGTCTTCCTTGGGCTAAAATGTGGAATTTAGTCTCAGTACCCTAGCTTTGCCCTCTGTATGTGATTGAGGTGGAACCATCTAGATGGAAACGTTTGTTGATTCACTCTTCCGCTCCTTCAGCCAGGACCCCTGACATGAAAGGTCTCATCCTACTACTGATGAGGTATCTCTTCCCAGAGCTTTCTGCCCTGCCCCACTGCGGTGCTTAGTGCTACAGAGGAGAGGTGTGTGGACTAGTGAGGGAAGTACAGACCGAGGCCAACCAGGACAGGAGATAGTGAGGATACATGAAGATCAGCTGCTAGACTCTAGACTCACAGACTGTTTAGTCAAAGAAGTTTCAAGGGGACATATCTTAAGATTGTCCGTCATTGTTAATTGCACGTACGGTCGGTGAACAGGTTCTTACTCGGTGGTTGGAGGATTTGGTTGACCCAAGCCTGCCTGGAGCTTGTATCAGAAAGATGCACTTTACTGAAACAGGGAAATATACTGTCACAGTAATTAGGAAATATTCATGAACACGCTTGCATAGGTGATCCAGAAACTTAAACCTTTTTTTTCAGCTTTGTCTCTAACAAAATGCTGTCAAGTGATTTTGTTAAAGACCCTCTGCAAACTTGGCCCGCGGAGACATTTGATTTGCCCCGCCACGCTAGGGCGGCACAATGTATTGTTACAGCATCTGCCATAGTCACGTCGCAAAACATGCGATGTAGTAAGGTCCATTCTATTACGGTAAATTATATCTGTCTATGACGTAATTCGGTCCGATGTTTGGGTTTTTGGACACACAGAGTTTATTACTATTTTAAAACAAGGAGTTCATTGTTGCACGTTGTTAACATACAGGCTCTGCTTGTGCATGTCGGAATGATGAGCAAGGAACTGGCAAAAACGACAACAATTTTGTATTTGGTGGCAAAAAGAAATACTCCTAAGAATTTTTTGGGCTAGACACAGGATTATGTTGACCAAAACATTTGTTTTTCCTTTGTCGAGAGTGCCTTGTAATTGTTGCCACAACACGAGGCAACACAACCATTTTGTTTGATCATTTAAGTCGGCACCACAAATCTTTGTATGACAAGTGCAAAAAACTATTTTGGATGCCTTTGCTAGTGTTTGAAAGGTTCCAAACGTCAGAGAGAAATCACAGATTCAATAACATTTTACCTTGCGAAAGACATTGTAACATTTAACATGGTTTCAAAACATTATCCGGTCTTTTGACAAGGGGTATGTTATACCATCACGCAACAATTTTTTCAAGTTGCCGTTCCAGAGCTGTACGAGAAATGCAAGACACAGAACAGAGCTGTCACACGGAAAATATTATGCAGCGACTATAGACTTGTGGTCGAGCCGGACATCATAACAGTACGCTTTATTAATAAGGACTTGCACCTGAAAAGTTACTCTTTGCAACTGCATTTTTCCCAGAGGATTATGTAAATGAGGGCATCTGTTACATCTACATTTTCATTGTAAAGGATTAAGGATACAGACTGTCACGTTGATTTAATATGTACTTTGTTCTGTCTTAGTTTCTTATTCCTTCCTTAGAATTTTTATTTACTTCCTTAGAAGATACTCATTGACCGTGCTGCAGATGTCTGCAAGAAACTTGTTGGTCACTTCTCTCGAAGCTGGAAGGCCAGAAGGGCTCTTGAAAGAGCCCAGAAAAAAACTCAATCTACCTTTACATTCCCTTATATCTGAATGCCAAACAAGATGGGGTTCCAGACAGATGATGATCAGGAGCAAAAGGCTTTAACTCTGGTCCTGTCTGAGGGCAGGAAAGTACGGCAACTAATTACAACCTGGCAAGACGTAGATGTCCTGGAATCTGTAAGGAAGTCTCTGGGCCCATTGATGTGCTTTACAGATGCACTTTCAGGAAAAGACTATGTTAGTGTCTCATATGTGAAGCCAGTTCTTCACCTCGTCAACACTTCAATGCTGCTAATACAAGAGGTAGACACAGACTTGACCAAGACCATGAAAACGGAGATGTTGAACTACATCAATGAGAACTAAAAAGATGAATCTACTCATGAGCTGCTAGATGTGGCTTCTTTTTTGGACCCCCGGCTCAAAATGGGCTTCATCAGTGAAGACAACAAGCCCCAAGTCAAGGCCAGAGGGATATTAGAGATGATGAAATGCCAGGAGGAGTCGTCAAGCAGCAGCGCTGTAGTGGAGCCTGAGGTTGCTGTTATGTCCCAGCTAAAGAAAGCCAAGAGGTCCTTAGGACATTTCTTTAAACAGAGCAGAGCTGCAGCAAAGGCTGATTCCACTCTGACACGTAAGGATGTTGTGAAAGCAGAATTAAGCAACTACCTGCTAATACCTTCCGTAGGTATATATCCATTCCTGCTAAAAGTTCCCCCCGAGAGTGGCTTTTCAGTAAAACTGGCAACATGGTTCCTTGCCAACGGTCTTGTCTCAAGCCCGTAATAGTGAATAAACTAGTATTGTTGGCCAAAAACGGTTACGATTGAGTGAGCAATGCACACGTGCCTAAAGTCAAGTTATTATATTTGAATATTTATATTTATTTGTATATTATGCAACAGTTGTCAGAAAGAAATGGAGAAAGAAAAGGAAAGTAAACTTATTAAAAAAATATTTAATCTGTTTTTGTCTAGCCACGATGATCAACACTTTGTTTTACTTTGGCACTGTTGCTAAGGAAAGTTGACTTCAAAGCAAAAGTTTGTAAAATGTGCTGGTTTTGTGTTGGCCCAACGCATTACTGAGACACTATGTTGGTTTTCTGTTTAATTTTTCACCTGTCTGTATGTCCGTGCTGATCTTGGTCAATTACAGTTTTGTAGTTGATGGTTAGTTACTGTTTTCTGCCATACCCAAATAACCACGTGGGAAACTATTGTAATTAGCCTTACTCAACACTGGTGCTCCATGATCCATGTCTAAACCCCAGAAAGCAGTCTAATGACACCTACATGTCAGTTGAGAAAAATCTTTCCTTTCGGTAAGCGTCGTTATTTCTGTCATGGAGCAGAATAATGGCGGGTTTAAGATTGTAATGATAGCCAAAGCAGTCGCCCTCAGAGTTGTTTTTCTTGTCAAGGACAGTGGTGTCAGTTGAGACTATCACAGTGAAACAGTTAGGCTGACGAGGGTTTCACATTGCTCTTCTAGTTGTTTGTGAATGATTCTCTCATTTTCCTCTCTCTCCCATACTCTCTCGATCTCTTTTATTCTCATTGTCTCTCTCACCTCTGTACTTCAAGTGGAAGAAGACTTTTAGGTATTTTGCCTGTGTCCTTGGGATGCCTCTACTGAAGCTAAGCAGTTAGGATCTAGTTTAATGATCCAGACTTGAGGCCGTGCGTGGCCTTCAGCCCAAATTAATTAAAAATGTGTCTCTTTGAATGTCGCTGTATAGCCGTCTCTAGTTTTATATGCTGGAGGCTCACTAACTGGAAGCTACGAGCCTGTTGGCCCCTCCCCAACCTGGGTGGGTGTTTTCACAGGAATCCTACTGGTTGACCATGTGTTTGTCTACTCACCTGAACTTCTTGCTAGACTTCTTTGCCTGAGCTTGGCTTTTCTGATATTTTGTTCCTAATCTCCAAGTTGATTTGCCTTTGAATGGACATAAAACTCTTATTACCTGGTCCTGGCTTTGCCTAAATATTATGATGAGTGAAATGGCTTACATGACGTGATTATAATCTTTTTGCTGAATAAGCTGCTTGTATTTTCGGCTACACTTTGTTCATTTCACTTTGTCACTAAATTAAAGTGTAAACAGGGTTATTTCTAGATTGTTATGTAGAAAAACAAGGTACGATTTATAGGCGGCATGACATTGACAACGTAATGGTTTCTCGTTTTGGACAGCTGAATCCACTGTTTGTCTGAAAACAGCGAGGGAAGGGGGCTTAATGTGGATTAGGGAGTATTGTTTCCTTCAAAAGGTGTGTGGGTCAATACGTGGATGTTGAACAAATGGGGCTAGTCTTTCCCCCGCATGTTTCCCCAGTTGATTATGTAGCCATGCATAGATTTGCATAAATGTGCATAGCTTGGCAGGACGTGGCTGTTTTTCAGATTGTCTCCGTCCGAGTGCTTCTGTCGGTTGTCCCCCCTCCCTGCATACCTCTTTCCATCCCTCTGTCCCCTCCTACGTAGGATAGACTGAGTGCTCCGTGCGGGTTCAGCTGTCACGCTGTTGGACGGAGAAGGAAACCTCTTCGGTCTTTGTTTAAGGCAGAGCAGACAGTTCTACCTGCCGACTGGAGGCCCCTGGATAATCACGGCAGTCTTAGTGCTTGGTTTTATTATGCGAGAGAGATATTGAAATGCCTAAATTGCATTATCTTTGTTTTGCATAATCGTTTCCGCAGCGTTTGAATCGAGCATTCTCTGCGCCGAAACTTGATACAGTTCCAACACGATTGTCCTGTGCAAACTTCCGGTACAAAATATTCTAGCTTCCCGAGTCTTCTTTGAGATGTTTTGGGGAATGTTGCATAATGTAAGCGAGCGGCTGGCTGACGCACTCAAATCCTAAGCAGATTGTCCACCGGCCATAGTGTGTCATTGATCGGTTCCCTTTTACTCAATAGTGGCGGCTCCTTTCTGCTTTCTTCTTTCTGGGTTTTATTGAGTCCATGGAGTTCATATTAATTACCCCACACCCACCCCCCGCTGAGCTCTCCGCATGTATTAGCCTGAAAGACTGTGCAAGACTCTGCATGTGTTCCTAGGCTGGGTGGCAGAATCTCCTGTTTATACTTCGCAACCAAGCCCTAAGAGTTTCTTGAATAGGAAACATGCGGAGTAGCACATCAGTCCAGGCATGTCCGGCTAGTCGCTACATGTCACGTCAGTCCCGGCAGGTCTGGCTGCTCATTCCATATCAGGGAGACATGCTGCCATAGCTTGGCGGTATTGAGAGAGTTGGCAGCCAGGCATGTCTGATGAGCAGCCTAACAGATGTGGGCCTGTTTAGTTGTCTCACTCTGCCCTCTGGGGGATTGGTGTCTTTAACAGCATTGTGCTCCGGGGTACAGGCAAGCAGAGCCACACACTACTTCTGTATGGTGGCATTTTCTTTCACGATAGATGGATTTAAGATGCCTTTAGTTCACAGCTCTTTCCCATTAATGCCCAAATGGCTAAGGTTTCATGACACTATCCTGCTGAAATGTGCATTTATCAGGTTTTAGATGCACCTAAAGTATTACATATGTTGATGTTTGCTTTCAGTTTGAATGCGCCCTGAGAATATCCGGGCGCTGTTCTATTGGTTTCTTGTCAGTCTTTGGTGCCTGCCATGCTTTCTCTGCTCTGTTGGCTTTGTCTGACAGCCATGTCTCAACACACCCTTACATCATCCAATCGCTCAATCTTTGTCATCCTACCGCCTCTCCCCGCTCCATCCTAGCTCCCCTCACCGCTCCATCGTAGCGCCCCTCACCGCTCCATCATAGCGCCCCTCGCCGCTCCATCCTACCACCTCTCACCGCTCCATCCTACCACCCCTCACCGCTCCATCCTACCGCCCCTCACCGCTCCATCCTAGCGCCCCTCACCGCTCCATCCTAGCGCCCCTCACCGCTCCATCCTAGCGCCCCTCACCGCTCCATCCTACCGCCCCTCACCGCTCCATCCTGCTGGTAGGTCTTTTTGTCTAAACATTACAAAAATAAACCTATGATACTTTTGCAACAATATTCTAATCCCCAGACCAATTTGTCTAAACCTTTGGTACAATTCTGTGCAAAGTCCTTAGAGTAGGAGTCTCCAACCAAATCCTTAAGCATCTCTATCGCAAGGATTCTCTCGAGTCCTAAATCCCCATGTTTAATGTGGTTCTGCTGTGGTTACGGACAAGTAGCTAGACAACCTCACGGTTTTAATTAATGTCCTTTTTGGTACCTAAGCGTTAACCCTATTAGCTACTTTTAGCTAACATTGGTGAAAAACCGTGAAGCTATAGTGGAGAAATTATGCCTAATGTAAGTTACCTTTCACAACAAAAAATAAATTCACCCCTTTACTTTTTCCAAATTTGTATTACATGACATTATTATCATATAATTGATTTAATAATTTTTTGTGGGATTGATATCCTCGGGGGGGGCCTTATGAAGATGTATGTACTCACTATTGTATTGATCATTTGTTTGCTAATTATCTTCAATGTTAAAGGGGTGTAACAGCAAATCTACAATTTCTCTAAATCCCTCAAGTGATTGGACTGTGTTTCTATGGCGATAGTGCTGCGTTATTTGGTTATTTCTTTCCCTCCTCAAGTAAAATAAAGGTGATCTGTTTGAGGGACTGTGTGACAGGTGTGGATCGAAAGCACTGCCATAGGTCCAACGCAGATGACCATATCTGTAAAATGTGTTGGCACATTGCAATGGGCTTTGTGTGGGTCCTGTGTGGGTCTTTGCCACGAACAGGTTCAGTTGTCTTCATTGATCTAACTCCAGGCAGTTATTCCACACAAAGGATGTGCACCAAATGAGCATTAGGACATATTAATATCAATAATCCCAAAACATTTGGTTCCCTGCAATTGGGGACTATAGTGTTACCATATCTAATTGTGTACCTCAACAAATTATCTGAGTCTACCTTTACCTTATCCATCAAGGTGGTCCAACATTTAAGACACTATGTTAGTTTTTCCTTTAATTTGTCGCCTGTAGTACCTCACAAGGGATTTATACCTCTTCAAAGCCTTTGCTGAAATTACTCCAAAAAATAAACATCCTACACAGGAGCACAATTACATTTGTTATTGATTTGCTGTGGTCCCACAAATCCCTCATCAGTTCTAACTGCAGGTCCAACTGCACCCTGATATTAGCACATGGTAGAGATTCCTCAACTTGTCTCCAGAAGCAAACCACCCATGGACAATATCTAAACAGATGATCTATTGATTCTACGTCTGTCTGACAGTCCCTACAGGGCTGAATGTTCTATAAGCCATCTTTTGCGCATTGAGTTGTTTAAATAGTAAGGAACGGACTGAAGCAATTAAAAAAAAAAATATATATATATATCAGTAAATGAACTTGATGCCATGGTAATGGGACATGAACACAATTCGCAACTGTCTGGCATTTTGTACTAAACCCTTTTCTAACTTTGTGACCCTCCGTGATACTGATATTATAACACCTCTTGTTGTTACAATATTAAACCTGTCCATTTGACCATGCTGTGAATCATTGTTTCACTGAGATTTTACACTTCCAAATGCTTATGCCTAAACATTATTTGCAATATGACATGCTCTGTTGCAGGAAAATTAAAACATTTAATGTTGTTTAATGGGATCAAATTTGCTTTATATTCAAACTTGGTTTGAATGTAGTCTACTTTGACTTTGAACTGGAATGATTAAACCCTAGTTGACAAACTGAGCTTTACGTTGACATTGGTCTGGACAATGAATAAGTATGTGGTTGCTGCAGTTCTTTTTTTTAACTGCCACATCTTCCTGTCATAGCCCGTGTTTAACCTTTATACAACAGACAAAGCTTGTCATACCATTTTTGGTCCAGAATTTCACCTGCTTTTAATGTCGGGAAGTATTACTGGCTACTTTTCCCCCCCGGTTCTATCTACTACAAATAGCTGCTTTGGCAGATAAGCTTTTATGGTTCGGACTGGTCAACGTCACAGCAATTTCTGAAACTCTTTTGTCAGTCTTGCCTGTATCGTAGGGTAGCAAGATGGAAGTGACAACTCGAAAAAGCTCATTACGAAATTTGTTTTAAATATGCAAAAGAACCTTAAATATAACCTTTTGACCTAAATGCTAATTAGCACATTTGGTGCAAATCCAACACAGCCTAACACAATCCCTGTGAAGAAGGGTTGTGGCAGCATAGTTTTATTGGGAAGTTCCTCATCAAAGTTGGGGCACGTGTCACGATAAACAAAAATAAATGGAGCAGTGTACGAAAAAGACCTTGAGAAAAACCCGCTGCCCTCTGCAAGAAAGCTGAGACTGGGGCAGAAGTTCACCATGACGGTGACCCAAAAAGCACAGCCAAAGCTACAGTGGAGTGGCTAAGGAAGAAAATGCTAAATGTTCTGGAGTGGTTCGCTTAGGGCCTTGACCTACATCCGTCAAAAATGTTGCATGAAAATTTCTCTCCATCAAAATTCTCCAAGTAGCTTGGCAGGGTGTAGACCGTTTTGTAATGCAGATTGCTCAAAGGTAGCCAAATATTAGTGCGGAAAGTTGGTAGAGACCTATACCTAAAGGCTCTCCGGTATTATTACTGCTAATTTGGCTTCCACCAATTATTTCCTCTGGTGGTTGGAGACATCCTTTTATATTAATTCAAATGCATGAAACCGTGGCACTGACATGACAGAATTTAAAAGGTTCAAGGGGCTATATCCTTCCAACAGGCACTATATCCTGTGATAAGAGAGGAAGGGTCCACTAGAACCGTGTGTGTATGTTATAATAACATGAATCAGCCTCATTTTGCTTGTGGTAGAAAAAAAATCGGGATATAGGATAAAGACGGCTAATGAAAGCTCCTGCAATTTAATTGAATCAGCTGTCCCTTTAGGGTTATAGCAAAAGTTAATTACATCAGTCTTCTAAACGAAATACCCATACCAGTCGTATCGTAGCCAACCACAGTAGGTTTAGACCTCAGTCGGTACATACAATTGTTGATGAAATTGTTACCCAAATCTAAAACCCTGATCTTAATTCCTAATCCAAGCATATACATAACTGTTTATAATCTGTTAAATACTGCAATACTGTGTCCCGTAATGTCTGCTAAGTGACCCCATGTCAGCAGGCAGGCGTGGCGGTGGTCGTTGTGGTACTGTCACAGTATTTGCTACCTCAGGATCTTGACAAAGAACAAATGCAGTGCAATTAGTCAACTGGCCAACCGGGTGGCCTTCCTTCACCTGTTTAGACATTATGTGTTTGCTGCTTCGCGCTGGACTGTACACACAGAAGGCTCATTATGAGCATCCTATGGCCTAATATTATTGGTTTGGTTAGATTGTTGTGCTTGTGTGAGCAGTCCACCATATGCAGAATCTATCTAGAAGGCCTTTTTAATGAGGAATCTTGCTAATTAAGTGGGAGCTACACTCCTGTATTTACTGCATTGGGAGGGCACTAGGTGGCCGTATGACATGCTTCTACACACATTCATTCCTGCACACAGAAGGAAAAATGCTAGAACTGATACAGCCTTTCCCTTAAATCATCTTCCAAACTAATTGTCAGTCAGTGTTGGGACTTTCCAGGGCCAGTAAGGATATATTCTTTTCATGCTTCTTCTACCCCAAAAAAGCTAATTTATTTCTGTTGAGGAGACAGAGCTGCAACATTAATGGGAGTTCACAGATCCATTTCAGAGACACCACTATCTTTAGCAACATTAGCTTTTATTAATTACCTCAGTGATTGGTATTCATAGGCTGGTCACCTCAGGGGGTGGGGGGTTGGGGATAGGGTCAACTCTGGGAACCTGGACCTGCGCTGGAGAGGACAGCAATAATCACTTTCAACTTTATCATCCCTCAAGCTGCAAGTTTCTCTCTCTCTCTCTCTCTCTCGCTCGTTGGCGTATAATAACTGCTATCATGAGTTATGTGGCTTTCCATTCATCAAGGTTTGATTTGACTGTAGGAGGTCAGCCAAGGTCAGCGACGCTGCACGGGAAGGTCTAGTGAGCCTGTCGCTCTCACAAACCTTGGCTTGGGAGGAATGTCAGTCTAAACACATGCACATGCATCTCTAGGCTAAACTACTATAAATGCAGTTCTGGTTCTGTATCATCAACTGATAGGATTTGTCGTCACTCGTCAGACACTTCGGTTTCGACTCACTATGTTTTTAAAGAGCGGCTCTCTGATTTCCCCAGGGTCCAAGCAGCAGGGATGTTTTGCATGAATGGCACTGAAGATGAAGTATTGATTCCAACGTTGGCTGGGATTTTTTTTTTAAACACTTTCTATCCGCTAATTGTTTGTCCCAGACACAAGAAGTTCAGTCTCTTAGCTTAGGTTATTGTTGAATGAAAGCACCTGGGAATGTAAAGGGATTTACTGGGCTATTTGTATCAGTAGCGCACTGTAGTTCTGCCTGTTTTCCCGTTCTGCTGTGCTGAGGTACATTCTTACTTACCAGCGTCCTAAAGCACTCAATCTTAAATGGTGTCCCCACAAGGCCATAGGCATTGGCAGGTTAGATGCTACTCCCCCTCCACTCCCACATCCCTTTGTCCCTGGTGGGTAATGTCAAGTGGCACACGGGGTGAAAACACAGGAACAAAGAGTCAGAGGTTTCAGTGTGTGTTTTAATGCTTGAAGGTCTCTTGTCAAGGTAAACAATTGTGTGTGTGTGTGTTACCTACCCTATGTATTAACCCTGGTTTGATTGATCAACTCCCAGCACCAACAAGGTGTGAAAAAATGTCCTTGAGCAAGAATGTGAACCGTGGCTGCTAAACGCAGTTTAGAAAGGTTGGTTGAAATGCAAAAGCCAAATCTCTATTCGACCTTGTGTGCAAACGGAGACAAACTCCCATTACCTACATTATTATCCACCTTTCCTATTAATATTTACATACGAGTCACTTAGAAAACTCTTATCCAAAGCAAGGCTGTAATGACACATCTCCCCCAATATTCAAATATGCTCAAAATGTCCCCCCAATACAGTGTCATATAGTTTATTAATAAAATATAAAGGCCTTATGGTACGGCAGGCCTCCACGCATGTCGTTCAAAGTAATCATTAGCAAATGTTAACAGGATCATAACAAAACCAGCCATTATTATTACCAACGGTTTTAGTTTTACGGTTTACTGTAGTTCTGCGTGTGGCTTGTCCAAGTGGTGTTGCTGTACCCCAGCAGAAACCGTTGGTGGACTGCTGTTGGTAGGTCCAATCAGTGTCAAACACTACCTGCTTTCTCTATTTCACAACTTTCTAATGTAATTTAGTGTTACTTAGGCTATATCACTGTCGGTTGGGATTGTTTAAACGTCCACACCTAATTTTGCGCTGGAACTGTAATCGTGGAAATAATATTTTAAGTTGTTAGGGATTGCACAGAGTGGAAACAAATGTTTTGGTTGAAATGGGACGATTTGCGAGTGCTAATCAATCAACCATCACTAACGGTATCTAACATGACAAAGTTACCTGTAAAGTTAATTAACCACACATTCGCCCAGCGACCAACAACGGTGCTCTTGGAAGTATACAACTAACGTCTTGTATAACGTCGTTATGATGATGTTGTTGTATTTGTCAGAAAGCCGGAGTAAAGTGTCAGTCATTTATGTTGTGTTACGTGTAATTTATGTAGACAGTAGTCGTTTCCATTGATTTTATATTCATATAGTATACTCTATAGCAGTACTTGCTTATGATAAACAGCATTATTAGTGTTTGCTTGATTAAAGTTACAGGCAGTTTTGTTAGTCAGCTTTCATTCACACTGAGAGTTATCATAAGCAAGAGGAAGGGTGACAGTGACATTTGTCGTTTTTTTTGGGGCGCCACAGAAAAGTTAAGTTGAGGGTAGTGAGAATATGAGTACCAGTCAGATGATAGATGTATCCAGTAGTATATCAGATGAGTCAATGTTTCTTCATTAAATAATAACTGCCATTCCGATCAGAAATGGTTTGTTATCTATTCCTGAACATCAAGGCAAGAAACACCACTTGTTTACTGATAATATTTCTTTCATGTTCACTCTGGTGCACAGAGAGAGAATGCTGACCTTCCTTACGGAGCACGAGGTCCCAAGCAAAGGACTTCCTACCAAATCACTGCACTACTGATCATGTTTACACCCTACGCACCATAATAGATCAACACATATACGAAAAAAAAAAAGCGTTTATTGATTTTAAGAATTCAATCTGGCATGAGGGGTTACTCTACAAACTTCTCCAGAGTTGTATGGGGGCAAAGGTTAAGTCACCATCAAATCAATCTATGTAGAGAATGAGGGTCATAATGAGGGTCATAATGAGGGTCATAATGAGGGTCATAATGAGGGTCATAATGAGGGTCATAATGAGGGTCATAATGAGGGTCATAATGAGGGTCATAATGAGGGTCATAATGAGGGTCATAATGAGGGTCATAATGAGGGTCATAATGAGGGTCATAATGAGGGTCATAATGAGGGTCATAATGAGCCATAACAGAACGCCAGGGATGCAGCCTTCCCCCAACGCTCCTCAACATCTACATTAATGAACGAGTGATATTGAGGGGGCAATCTGCAGCCCCCGGCCCGCCTAAACAACAATCTGCAGCCCCCGGCCCGCCTAAACAACAATCTGCAGCCCCCGGCCCGCCTAAACAACAATCTGCAGCCCCCGGCCCGCCTAAACAACAAATAAGGACAATTCCGGCTCTACGTAGACCATCTAGTGATACTGTCACCCTCAGAACAATGTTTACAGCAGCATCTGGATCTTCTAGAGCAGATGTGCCCAAACCTTTCCCTATGAAGGGGCACACATCAAACTTGACTGAGGGCTGTGGGCCGAAAGTAAAGTTGCGTTATACCAAACTGTATTATATTATATGGCGTGGCAGTGCCGAATGAAAGTTCTCCGCAGGCCAAGTTTGGCAAATCTGAAATAGAGCCTTTTTTGCGATCAGAAAAAAAATCCATAAAATAGACATACCTATCAGAATCTGGTCTAAAATATTTGACAGCATAATCATAATTTTTGACAGCATAACAAGTCCCCAAGTCGCACTGCAAACCCAATAACTGAACCACAAATGTATTTTTTGTCATAAATAATGTTGGCACAAGTGAGGTTAGATTTTGGTGAAGGCCCCACTGAGGTTAGGTTTAGCCGCTGGTGTCTCCTATTCGAAGAAGTACTTTTCAGCTGTTCCAGTTAGATTTGTTTGTTTGCTATAAACGTTGAAATCGACCACTGTATTTGTCATTCTTTTTGCGTTGTGGTAACAAAAACCCAAAAGACCCTTTACAGTATTG
The DNA here is from genome assembly GCA_016801125.1 of Novumbra hubbsi. Taxonomy (NCBI): domain Eukaryota; kingdom Metazoa; phylum Chordata; class Actinopteri; order Esociformes; family Umbridae; genus Novumbra; species Novumbra hubbsi. Next base: position 46,041 of record JACXGK010001882.1, read on the forward strand.
TAGCGATTTTTATAATATACTTGTAAACCATAATTTGTGTTAAACCTAGCAAGTGTGTAGCCTGGTTGAGGATTTGGGAGTCAAGATTTAAGCTGCCTTTCCCGCTAGCTGTTCCAAGCAGTCTGGCCACATTAGCATAGCACTACTTAAAGTTTGTAAAAGAGGAGGATTTTTTGGGGTGAGTAAAAAATAACTTGGATTTTGGTTATTATCATAACTTTGGTCCCAATGTGGATGTCAATGTCCTTGACCTGCCAGTCAGCCAACTTAAAAGGAGTAGCTGCCGATTTTTCAGACTGTTGCATCAGTGTTCTGCTGAGGCGCTGTCCTCTAACAGACGACTCCCTTCACCAGGCGGTTGTGTCTGCTGGCAGCCAGTGTGGACAATTTGTTCAATCTCACTTGATTATATTTGAGTTAGGGTAGCGGCCTGCATGAGGAGTAACTTGTACATTTGCGCTAATGTCGGTAACCATCTGGATATCGGGGATACAGTCTACTGCTCAGCAGAGAGCAGGGGCACCCAGTGTGGTGATGCCTGGTTGCCAAGTGCTGCCGTCCAATAGTAAGGGAAGGGACTCCGCTTAGGTGACGTAGCCAACACAGAAGCAGGAAAGGGGTTTGTATTTTCACTGAAAGTGTCCAACTGCAGCAGCGACTTGTACATTTCTGTTTGAAAACATAACTACAATTAAAGCTGCAAGCAGCGTTGTAGGGGCTAAGCAAGATGTGTTTGACCCAAAGACGAAAACAACACGATCGTGCGAAAACCGCGGCGGTAAGTCGGCTGAGTTCGATCGGTCAAAACGTCAGTGAGAAATGACCAATTGTCCCGTTTGGCGGTTTCGCCCATGGGACCTAAGGGGCCGTGGTACCTGACCCGATCGTGGCGATAGGCACGATCATGTGAAAACTGCGGCAGTAAGCCGGCTGAGTTTGATTTGTCATAGAGTAAATGAGAAATGAACTAATTGGGCTCTTTAAAACCAATAAAAATCATGCTTGAGTATGTGTGTGTGTGTCTGTCTTTGTGTGTGTATGACAGTGTGTAAACCAGTCAAAGGTCAACTTCACCTACTTTATTCCACAGGATAGAGGTCACTATTCCTGTGTAAAATAAGCATGTGTGTCTTTGTGTGTGAGTGAGTGAGTGTGTGAGTATGTGTGTGGGTGTGTGCCTGAGTGTGTAAGTGTGTGTGCGTGAGTGTGTGAGCATGGGTGTCTGTCTGTGTGTTTGTGTCTATATGTGTGTGTGTGTATGACATTGTGTAGGCCCGTCAAAGGTCAACTTCACCCACTTCTTTATACAGGATAGAGGTCACTATTATTGTGTAAAATAAGCATGTGTGGGTGTGTGAGAGTGTGTGTGAGTGTGTGAGTATGTGTGTGTGTATGACAATGTGTAGATCTGTCAAAGGTCTACTTCACCCACTTCTTTTGACAGGATAGAGGTCACTATTCCTGTGTCAAATTTGCGTGTGTGTGGGAGTGTGTGTGTTTGCGTGTGAGTGTGTGGGTGTGTGCGTGAGTGTGTGTGCGTGTCTGTCTGTGTGTTTGTTTCTATATGTGTGTGTGTATGACATTGTGTTGGCCCGTCAAAGGTCAACTTCACCCACTTCTTTACACAGGACAGACGCCACTATTCCTGTGTATATTAAGCATGTGTGTGTGAGTGTGTGTGTGTGAGTGTGTGAATGTGAGTGTGTGAACGTGTTAGTGTGTGAGTGTGAGTGTGAGTGTGAGTGTGTGTGTGTGTGACTCTGGTGATGAAAGTCACTGTTTAGCCTAGTCAATGGAGTGTGGTCAAATTCGATTGGCTGTTACGGGCAAAGTATTTTTAATATCACAATTTCTACTAATAACTTATTTGAGGCTTGGTCTGAAGATCCTCTCAATAAAATATAGAGAAGAAATAATATAATTTGTGGCCTGTGATGCTTTTTTAAGCTTTTTTACTAATTACAAGATGGCGGACGTTCTGAACATCCAAAATGGACACTGTCAATTGCAAAGTTGTTCAACATCTGGCCATGCATCACCTGATACCAATTGCGTGTTTCTGCACAAATCAGATCAAATGTTATGAGTGTCTAAACAGTGCAATGTTTGACGATTTACTGTAGCGCCCCCTAATTGGCCAGGAAGCTGAATTTTTTGCAATATGTTACAGGCCTATAGGTTAATAAACTTACCAAGTGTGGTCGGGATCTGATTTTCCTAAAAACTTTAAATCACAACTTTAATGTAATTGGCTTGTGGCGGTCACATGGTTTGTACTACCAACTCCATATTAATTGAAGTACTACTACACTATGCCTTCTTGGTACCCAACAAGTTTGGCTAAGATCGGTGTTTGCATTCATGAGTAATGAGCTAAAATACTGTTTTTCAGCAACAGCGCCCCCTTATTGCCAATCGGGTCAAAACTTTGTAGGCCTCATCTGGTCCTCCTAGCAACCATGGACACAAAGATTGGTGAGGTTCGGACAAACAGTTGCTGAGATACGCCTTCACGTACTGTTTTTTGCCTTCGCCGACACATTTGATTGGCTGTTACTGATGAACTGCTTTGATAATCAAAACACCTTCTAATAACTTGTGTGCGGCTTGGTCTTATAATCAACTATGCAGAAAAAGGGGACGAATAAACAAAATCTGTGACCTGTGAAGCTATTTTAAGCTTTTACGTAAAATCCAAGATGGCGGAAAATCTATATATCCGCAAAATGACGTAATGCATTCAACTCGGCATGATCTAAGGAATCTATGGATACCTCATTTATGCATATCAGACATATGGTTCAAAAGATACATGGGTAAACACATGTCCAACTTTGACCCGTTGGTGGCGCTAAAGTGAGTGAGGCAGAAAAATGAAACTTAGAAAAACGATAGAAGGGAATGTCCTTAACAAGTGTGCCAAAAATCTCAACTTTTTACCACAAGGGTCAATGGCCTGCCATAGACTCCAATGGCAGAGGAAGAAGATACGTAATAATAATAATAATAAGAAAACCAAGAAACACAATAGGTGCTTCGCAGCTTCGCTGCTTAGCCCCTAATAATAGGAAAAGGTAGAAACACAATAGGTGTAAACCAAGAAACAATAAGAAAACCAAGAAACACAATAGGTGCTTCGCAGCTTCCCTGCTTAGCCCCTAATAATAATAGGAAAAGGTAGAAACACAATAGGTGCTTCGCAGCTTTGCTGCTTAGCCCCTAAAAATGACCCTGCTAAAAAGGTAATGACTCACTAACGCTCACACAAGTACAAGATGACCAATTAGCTTGCTATCTTGAAGCGTATGTAGCTGGGCTTATTAGGGTAAAGGGTAGATTGAACCGAATCTGTTTGTCCTCACTCAGCTCTTAGCTTCTCTGTTGGCCAGTCATGCCTGTGTCGTCTGGCTTTTGTAGCCAGTGTTTCTCAACCGTTCTGTGCTGTCTGTGTGTGCGTGTTTCTGTGATGGCGTGCGTGTTTCAGACTCAAAGTACCCCCTTGCGGTAGAGGTCTTAGCAGCTTCCAGTAGTTGTTGTGTTTGTACAGTGACTCAGGTGATGATACTACATTAACCAACTTGCACAGAGGGGCAGAAAAAGGACTGGAGAGAATAGGCAGCCTTATGAATAGACCATCCACCTATGGGATCAGCGTTGGTTTAGTTATCCCCAGGAATCAATTACAGAGGCAGACAATGACAAGCTGGAATATTGGAACATGTTCTACAATGGGGTTTTACTTCCTGGTATTAGGCACTTTATCAGCTGTGTTCAGATAGGCTCTCTCAGCCAGGCCCTTGTTCCATCTCCGCTAGCCACCAGGTCTATATCCGCAGGCCCTTTTCCTTCTGTGACTTTGAGGAGGATAAACCTCTTACTGGGCTGGAACAGATGCCTTTCAGGGGGCCAGGCCAACTCCTACAGGGGAGGTTTAAACCCCGCACTGAGGAGATGAGAGGATGATGGAGCCTGGAGGATGAACGCCCACACATGAGGGACGGAGCCAGTGAGTGTCTTATAGAATGACAGCTGTTAGCCGGTTGGAGACGGTTGGCGTCCAGGAATGGAGGGTTGGGCGCAGCCACCTTGTAGATCCAGCTGCATCTCTCAGAATGTGGGGACAGAGGAAATCCTATTGGCTTTCTCTCCAATGTTCCCTGGAGACTTTCTGACCTGGTGTAGTCTGTTTTCACAGTGTTTATCGGCCTCCGCCCCTCCTTTGCGGGCATGGTGAAGGTGTGTAAGCCAGGGAGAGACACTGCATACTAAAGGGTGTGTTTGTGCATAGGAAGCCTTTGCCTTATCACTGACAAGCCCGTTGATTACGGTGGCGAATGTATTTCGATTGGTCCCCACTGATGAATGGGCCCGAGTTTCAGATATCCAGCCAGCGCTCATCCGTCTTCCTCTGGCAGAGCACACGTCTCTGTGTTGTATTTATAACATGCAGATTTTCCCCAGGAAAGCGTTCGTCTTTCCCCACTGTCCTCTCATAATTGGAAGAAAATGTGGTCAGGATTGAACTAATATGGAGTATTCCTCTGTGACACACACACACACACTCCTGTTCCAGAAAAGACAAAGTCTTCCGCTTAAACAGCTGCCACCCTGGGGGACTTGCATACCTTGTCATGAAGTGCTTCGAACGGTTAGTCAAAGCAGACTTCTCCACCTCCCTACCCTGACATCCAACTACAGTTTGCTTACAGTCCAAACGGCTCTACAGATGATCCCATTGTCCTATCCCACCTCTATACAGTCTCTCACCTGGGGCGAAGGAATGTTGATGTTAGAATGCTGTTCACTGATTACAGTTTAGCAGTCAACACTCTTGTGCCCTGCATGCTTGTGGCCATGCTCAGGGATCTGAGTCTGGACTACATCACGTGTAGGATGCCCTCTGACTTCCTGTCTGTCAGACCCTTGATGATTTGGAGGGGCAGTACCTCATCCACACTGACTCTCAGCACTGGTTCCCCACAGGGCTGTGTGCTCTGTCCCCACCTGGCCTGGTCTCTTCAACAAACTTTGTTGTCTATGAGGTAAGGAAATGTATATTCTTTCTTCGTCTAGTCCGATATACTGGCATTATAAAGGAAAAGCCATATCTCAGACTGGCCAATAAAAAGAAAAGATTAAGATGGGCGAAAGAACACAGACTGGACAGAGGAAGATGAGAGAAAATGTTCAGCATCCCGGAATTTCCTCTTCACTGTTGATGTTGAGGCTGGGGTTTTGCAGGTACTATTTAATGAAGCTGCCAGTTAAGGACCAGTTAGTTCTGTTTTTCAAACTAAACAATAATGTATTTGTCTTCTTGCCCCTTGCAGCCTCCCACTCCTTTTTCTATTTAGTTTTGAGCCAGTTTGCGCTGTTATGTGAAGGGTGTAGACCACAACGTTGTATGAGATCTTTAGTTTCTGATATGGAATAGTCTTTATTTCTCAGAACAAGGATAGTCTGAGTTTAGCGGTTTCCAAAATGTTTCTCAATTTTGAGTCTGTAGTCAAACCCACAGTTGCTGATGCTTTAGATACTAGTCTGTAGACTGGTATAGATACTAGTCTTATTGCTTCTTTATTCAGCACCAAACAACGGTTTTCATCTTTGTTAACATAATTGCAAAAGCTTTTTTTGATGATCACATAGCCTTTTAAAAAACATGAGTGACGGGAGTTTGCTGAAAATAGGCCTCCGTATGCCTATGTAGATATTCCGTAAACAACTTGCCTTTTCCAGCTACACAAATAATTGACAACATTAACAATGTCTACGCTATTTCTTATCAATTGGATACAATTTCAATGAATGCAAAATTGCTTCTCTTATGAAAACTTGAGAACGCTAATGTGACCCCAAACTTTTGATCGGTATTGTATATAGTCATTTTTCTGCACCTATTGCGCATGCAATGTCTAATTAATTACTACAATAATATTGCATTAGTGTACAATTCTTGGTAATATTATGTACCAAGTCATTGCATCTATTGCACATCTGACATTTCATCATTCATTATTCATTGTTTCATAGTGTAATATTGTACTACAGGAAAAGAATTACCAGCTGAATGCTGAAACCTGCTTAAGGCTGCGTGGCAGCTCATGTAAGACTGACAGTATTACCACTTATCTAATTTATTACTAAGTTGTTTACATTTCTTCGTATTTAACACTTTTATGCTTGTGTATTACTTATGCCTTCACTGCTAAGGATGTTTTTGGAAACCAAGCGTTTCATTGCCAGTGAGGCTGTTGGTAATGTGAAATGACAAATACATTTGAACTTGAACTCTCTAGGTTTACGAGCGGGTCGGGCAGTGAGGCTGCTCTCTGTCCCTTCTGGGATAAAACAAGGAGGGATTCATCTTTCCTGCTCTCAGTTGGCCTTTATTGCCATTATTATCTGGCTGTAATTGTCTAGTTTTCTGCATGACTGCTCTGCGTGTCTGGAGAAGTGCGATACAGGGAATGAGGTAGTACAGTGGGAGACACAGGGGAAAGTGTGCAGGGAATGAGGAAGTACAGTGGGAGACAGAGGAAGGTGCACAGGGAATGAGGTAGTACAGTGGGAGACGCAGGGAATGAGGTAGTACAGTGGGAGACACAGGGGAAGTTGCACAGGGAATAAGGCAGTACAGTGGGGGACACAGGGGAAGGTGCACAGGGAATGAGGTAGTACAGTGGGGGCAACAGGGTAAGATGCATAGGGAATGAGGTACTACAGTGGTAGACACAGGGGACGGTGCACAGGGAACGAGGCAGTACAGTGGGGGACACAGGGGAAGGTGCACAGGGAATGAGGTAGTACAGTGGGGGCAACAGGGTAAGGTGCCCAGGGAATGAGGTAGTACAGTGGGGGCAACAGGGGAAGGTACTCAGGGAATGAGCTGGGGGGAAATGACTCTAATCCGCCCTACGGACAGACAAAGGAGTGATTTATTCAGTGGCTTCTTTGTTCGTTCAACTGTTATTTTTGGGGGAATTTTTCACAAATGTCCTGTGGTGGAATGTCAAAATCTAATGTGACCCAAAAAATTGAAGCTGAATCTGCGGTTGTCATATTGTAATAAAGGCTTTGTTTTAGAGTGTTTCCTGCATGAACACATTAATAACATTCAACCAGGATTCAAACATACAACATGGTGATTCCAACAATAATAACATGAGCTGCTCTAGACACTCCAGGGCAACAATGTGTTAACACTGAGAACTTTGCAGGACATTCCAAACACGGGGCCAAAAAGCAACAGGATCTCTGGTGTGTAAACTATTCTCCATTATTAGGATCCTTGTGATCTTCTATAAAGAATGTTGGAAGTTTGTTCAAGTGGGGCCATGTTTATAAACATGAATGAAGTAATGGAAGAGCAAGCATCTTCAGTACCTACATTATTGCTATGACATCCCTTCTCTCTCACTTCATTGTTTATTGTTATCAAGCAAAATCTAAGTAATCCAGAGGTGGTTTCCCTAGTCAAAGCGGCTGAAGAATAATGGCCCTGTTTACTTTGCTTTTCTTTCTTCACTCTGCTTTTGAAGCCTAAATCTGAAGCTGGATTCACCAGCAATTCATCTCACATTCTAGTTTGCTTCCACGTAGTGATGCTGTTAGTCTGAATACCAATAGAGTTGCTTTAACAATGTATGGAATACATTTTCCTTCCTTGTGAATTTTAGCGCTCATCCGGTTACCAAGACAGACCTCAACAGGTCTATCAGTTCTCCGTTCAGTGTGTTCACAGTGAGGCTTCAACTTGTGTGCGGAGCTTCTGACCGAATCCATCGATCTTCCATTTTGAAGAACATTTGCAAAATCGATGTTGTGAACTCTGCAAGGTGGGCCTCGGAATACAGAGGGCAATATTATTCACAAGCCTGTTCTGTTTCACGATTAAAGGCGTAGCGGAACCCGTGCGAAGAAACAAAGGGAACGTTCATCGCTGTACAAGTGTTTTCATTAATAACCCTTTAATTAAACTGGAGCACTTAGCCTGGATCTCCCGGACTTCGAATGCCAGCGCCACTAAACGTTTCGAGCGCCAGGGAAGGTGGCTGTAGTGGAAGGACTGTTAGTAGTTGTTCTTTAATGTTGCCTATCTGGCCGGGCTGCCCTCCGAGGAAGCCTGCGCTATTTGTAATTGAAGCCGGCCTCTTAAAGACACAGTTGTCTTTACCTTTCTGCACTTGCCTTGATTGATCTGACCCTCCGCCTGGAACGATGCAAAACTGGACCTGGCAGCTGATGAGCCCTGGCGCATGTAAAGCCAGAGCACATTTTGTGAACACCTCCGCTTCCGTTTCCTTCTAGAACCTGAGATGTTGTAGAGACCAGCATCTGTATGGTAGAGAGCCACCCCCCCCAGCTCACCTCAGCCAGTCAAGCCTGAAATGCTCCTCACAACCTGCTACTTGTCCTTCAGTAGTACACACACACACACTAACACACACACAGTGTGAGGTAGACTGAAGAGGCTGGTAGATCTGTCAGCAGCATCTGTGGAGCTGTCAGTTTCAGTAAGGTCACTTAGTGACCCGTGATGCTGTCATTGGACACGTACTCTCAGGCTGGCTAGGAGCCCTGAGTCACCAGGGACCGTCTCTGCCGTGTCCCCACCTCTGTCCCCCTTTGGCCCGGTCCACTCAGATGCCACCAGAGACCCGCTCTGCCGTGTCCCCGGGGGGGGGGACGTCACAGTGGACCCAGGGTCAGTAAACCTGGGGTTTCTCGTCTAGCTTGAGGGAGGAGTTGGGTTTTGATCCTGCTCCCCTTGGTATCATCATGATGTCCGTAGAGATGCTGAAGCCGGCCTGGACCTGCCCCCTCTCCCCATGTCTGTCCCAGCCCCCGGCGCGCCCCCCGCCCACGGTGCCTTCCCGGTGTGGTGATCATAACACCAGGCGGAATTCCTCCCTGTGTCTCTGACTCCTCCCATGAAGCCCTTGCTACTCTTCCAGGATGCCCCCCCTCCCATCCGCCCTGCTGTTCAGTGTGATCCTGTATGTAGTCTTGGACTCTCCCATCGTGTTGTCCTCCTCTGTTCCTCGGGTCCTGGCAGGGAAAGGACACACGGGGGGGGGGGGTTGTGCTGGGGAATGGCATTTGTTGTGACTAGCGGAAGGGGCAGGGCTTTGAGAGGAGGTGGATCGAGGGACGACCGCCAGCAGGGGATAAGGGGCGGGCGGGAGAGAGGAGTAAGCGAGGAGTAGAGGAGCCGGCTTGGCCAGGAGAGGGAGATGAACGTGGGGGAGGTTCGGTTTGACTTAAAGATATGCGTCAATTTATCGTTCGTCTCCTAGACAGTGACGACGCTGAGCTGACAGGCTGCCCGACGTCACGGCAACATCAGCCAAAGGGGCGTGCGCTGAGTCCCGGTACCCAAACAGAGAGAAGGGAGAGCGGTAGAGAGAGCGAAGGCACTAGGCATGCTCTCTGTCTGAGTGGGCACTCGGCTGGGCTGCGTGTGTGTGTGTGCGCGCGTTCGCGCCGTGTGTCTGACCGCGTGTGTGTGTGTGTCTTTGTGTGCGTGCGTTCCTCCCCGCCGTAGCCTCCTCTCTCCCGGCTGTGGCGGCGGCTGGTCTCTGCTGCTGCGCGTCTCTCTCCCTGGCCGCGTCTGACACTATGATTTTCTGCAACCATTTAGGTGAATACAAGAAGGACGAGCTCCTGGAGGCTGCTAGGTGAGTACGGATGCCTTCTGCTTCTGCGCCGTCCGCCGTCTGTAAGCCCTCCCCCCCCCCACCCCCCCCGTCGGTAGCAGAAGTGTTATGCATGGGCCCGGGCTGTTCGTGCACACCCAGGGATGTTCTTGTGGGTCTGCCCGTGTGTGTGTGTGTGTGTCTTGTTGGTGGCAGGTCACTGATTGGTCCTGAGGGGGTTACCGGCACAGCGAGAACCTTTAACCCCCCGCCGCGACGCTGTTGTTGATGAAGACGTGGTGGCGGACTGTTTTTAGATTGGCTGGCTGGAGGAACGCCCCCCTCAAAGGGAGAGCTGGGAGGAAGATGTGGCATCTTCATCTTCTTCCTGACACATGAGATATTCCCTGCTCTGGCCTCAGTCCACCCTGCTCTTTAATCTCATCCGCCGACTCCCTCCGCCTTCTGGGAACACCTGTCATGTCAGCTACAAGCTTCAGCTCCTCTCTCTTGTCACTACAAACGAAGGACAAGCACAGGCTGTCCCACAATGGCTGCTCTGGATGCCCCACACAGACCCAGTTTCCATTCCGCAATGGCTGCTCTGATCACCTCACATGGGCCCAGTTTCCTCCCCACAATGGACACCCACAGCGAACATGCTTATGTTCCATGGTGTGTACAGGGCTGCCACACTGAGATCTGGCCCGGGGGTTGATCCTTTGGCACCAGATTGTTCTGGAACCCCTGAAACCGGTCATGGGTGACGAAATCAGGACAAGCTTCAGTATCGGTAAGCTCAGATCCGAGGTGTGTATAACTTCACGCATAGCTTCACCCGGTCAAGAGTCTGAGCACCTTCCTGAGTGTCATGCATCCCACCACAGCCTTCAGCACTTCAGATAAAGACCTGGCCTGGTATTGATTATTCTGCGGTGTGGTATGAGGCTCTTCAGTTTCCGCTAGTCTTGGAGGGATGGAGCCTCATGAAGCTGAATGACTTCCAGCAGGAGTGTTTGTCCGGTGCAGGTTCCATCTTAGCACCGTGTTAACGAGGACGTTGGAGCCGGGCGGCGCGTGCGCCCTCATGCACTCTGAGCGCTTTAATCCTGGGGCCCCCTCTCTCTGCCAAACCAGGGATGTGGTCCTGCATATCAATGAAGGACCTGCTTTTACTGAAGCCCAGACAGTGTTCTTTACCAACGGAAGGAGCTGCGGGGAAGAGAAAAGGCCAGAGGAGAGGACCAGGAGAAAGCAAAGCCACCGGCCATGAATGCATCATTCCAGAAGGGACTTTGGCATGGCTTGATACAGGAGGAAGGATAGAGGAGAGGGGGGTGGATAAGAAGGGTCTCTTTATTTTGCTCACCAACAGCCTTAAGCCTGGTCATCTAAGTAATGCAAGTGATGGGCTGTCATGATGATGAATCCTGGCTGGGTGTCCGTACCCCTGCTTGGGTACTGGGCATCAATCCTGAGACTGGCCTCCTCTGCTGTTATGCTGCTGAATCCTGGCAGGGTGTTTGTACCCCTGCCCGGCTCCCGGACAGAAATCCCAGAGACTGGCAGTTGGCTTCGGTGACCCTAGTTGGAAATGACAAAGCCATATGCCTCTTGACCAGCTCGGACAATCACACTGGAGAAGTCATTTCATGACTGTGTCGGGTATGATTGCTTTTTTTCTGACTGTCTCAACAGCCACATGTAGCTAGCCTCTGTTCACACGGACATGGAGGGAGACCAGACAACCCTGGTCCTGCCTGACATAAATAATGCTCTTTAGGTCTCCGTTCTAGATGTTTTTGGGGAATTCCCTGGGCGATCTCTCCACTCCTCTCGCCTTTTATTTCATGTAATGGCTCTTCTGTCTCCCCCCCCCCCCCTTTACTTTTCCCCTGGTCACTGTTTAGGGTTGATCTAACAGAAGACATGCTATCTTGTCTTGGGTTTGTCTCTCCCTGTTTCTTCTGCTGCAGGAGTGGAAATGAAGAGAAGCTAATGGCCCTGCTTACCCCGTTAAACGTCAACTGCCATGCAAGCGACGGCCGCAAGGTAAGGGCCTCCTCAACACGTCTGCGTGCACGCACACACACACACACACATTGTTACACAATCCCAGCGTATACCTTGATGTATAAACCAATTGTTAAGTCACAGTGGAATGGCCATGTTTTGATACTGTCAAAGAAGTAATGAACACAAGCGGAATGGCATTACGAGGGTTTCCCCAGCCCTCTGAAATGCATTAGCCAGGTTTCTGTGATATTAGTGGCCTGCTGTGATCTCAGGTAAAGCTGCAGGATGCCGGTCTGCCCAGAGAACAGGCTTAATCTGATCCAGCAGCAATTCTCGTCACTGACTTTTCAGTCTGGAAATGAGAGGATTTGTAGTACCTTTGTCCGCTGAAAAGTAATCATGAGGCTGGGATCTAAGGTTGTTCAGGACAAGCTCTCCTCTGTTCTCGTTTCCCCATAAAACCGTTGGCAAATCAGCATTTTTTCTTAAGTAGCAGAAATACCTACGGTTTTAAACACAATATATTGGGATGAGAAAATGTTATTGATGCAACACGTTTAGCCTAAAGTTGCTTGGTTTTCATCCGGAACATGCATGCGATTGTATGTTGACCACAAAGTGTAGCCAGCTTTTTTCTTTCTCGCAATTTAACTTGCGATCAGAGCGCTGGAAAATTTGTACCTGTGGGACTTTGGTACTGAGTTTCATCATCTTCTGTGTTAATACTACTACTACAGCAGGCTCTATTGTCAGTGGATCTTTTACATGGCTTTCTCTTCGAAGTGCTCTAGCCCCATCCGGTTACATCCAGCACATCCAAACTATACCGCTCTCTTTGAGTAAGCTCCCGGGAATAATCTTGAATAATTCCAGCAGATAGATTGAATTTTGGGACCTGTGTCTGATTCTAGGTCGTCACACGCTGCGACATGGCTGACAGGCAGTGTTCATGGCTGTTGTATGCAGTATGGCATTGGAATATATTCGTTTTTAAGATTCATCGCGATGCAGACGTGAATGATTCTGCATCGATGCGTACAAAGAATCGATTTTGTTTAATTATTATATATCACACATACACAGTACGTTTTTTTGTAAATCAATTCTAAACAAAATAAATCAGTAATAATAATATCTTTATTCTTTCTTTTAAATGTTATGTTCTTTGGAAGTAATGCATGTGCGCCCGACTGATGTAGGTCTAACGTAGATAGGAGACATGCTGCAGGGAGAGCAGCTGTCTGATGTAGGTCTAACGTAGGTAGGAGACATGGCGCAGGGAGAGCAGCCTGTCTGATGTAGGTCTAACGTAGGTAGGAGACATGGCGCAGGGAGAGCAGCTGTCTGATGTAGGTCTAACGTAGGTAGGAGACATGGTGCAGAGAGAGCAGCCTGTCTGATGTAGGTCTAACATAGATAGGAGGCATGGTGCAGGGAGAGCAGCAGCCTGGGCTTAAACAGGCACCTAGCTGCTTAATAGCATACATTTGGGTAGATAAGAAAAACAAGCTTGATAAAGATTATGCAGTATGCAAGACATGTAGAGACAAAATTAAATACTTTGGCAACACTAAAAATATAAGTAATAATATGTCCCAGATAATGTGGGACATGATCCCAATTGATGCCAGATAATGTGGCACATGATCAGAAACGATGCCAGATAATGTGGCATTGATCCCAGATTATGCTAGATAATGTGGCCATGATCCCAAATTATGCTAGATAATGTGGCCATGATCCCAAATTATGCCAGATGATGTGGCACTGATCCCAAAAGATGCCAGCTAATGTGGGACATGATCCCAATGGATGCCAGATATTGTGGGACATGATCCCAATGGATGCCAGATATTGTGGGACATGATCCCAATGGATGCCAGATATTGTGGGACATGATCCCAATGGATGCCAGATATTGTGGGACATGATCCCAATTGATGCCCAATAATGTGGGACATGATCCCAATGGATGCCAGATATTGCGGGACATGATCCCAATGGATGCCCAATAATGTGGGACATGATCCCAATTGATGCCCAATAATGTGGGACATGATCCCAATGGATGCCAGATATTGTGGGACATGATCCCAATGGATGCCAGATATTGTGGGACATGATCCCAATTGATGCCCGATAATGAGATTGCTGCCATTCTAGGCGCTAGTGTGGATTCAACTGGTTCTGTCGTTGCCAGTGTGACTTTCTGTGATACAGCACGGCGGGGGTACCGTTGGCCGGCCTGCCAAGCCGTCGGCTGATGGCTCCCCAGGCGTCCGGCTCTCCCAACAGAGGGAAAGTCTCGTCCTTCACGGCGGTCGCTAATGTGCACCGCCCCGGGTCGTCTTGGGCTAATGAGCAGCGGTGATCCGGGCAGCGTGTGGGTGTGGAGACTTTGTTCCTGGCCTTTTGAGAACCTGGTTGTCACATGGTTTGGTGTTGCATCCTCATGCTCTGTTCTGTACTGGACCCAACTGTGATGGTGTTTTATGGTGTTTTCAGATGGCACTGGTTCACTTGGCCGTCTCCTAAGGCCGCCGCTTTCTCTTTCCCTGCTATTATATGCACCTTTTAATTGCCTCTCCGGTCTCCAGTAAGTCTCAGGTCTTTTAGCTTGAATGGACATGCCGGTGTGGAGGTGATTATGGTGAAGTGAGGGGTCAGCGTTTAGTCTGCAATTCAAAGGCCACCGAAATATTTCCAGGGATAGTTTCCCTTGCCAGTTAAACTGCATGGAGCATTATCAGTTCCGGCCCCCCTCTAACAGGGATCTACTCAGCTTTCCTAACATGGTTAGTACACAGCCACCCACTTTCCTAACATGGTTAGTACACAGCCACCCACTTTCCTAACATGGTTAGTACACAGCCACCCACTTTCCTATTGTGGTTAGTACACAGCCACCCACTTTCCTATTGTGGTTAGTACACAGCCACCCACTTTCCTATCGTAGTTAGTACACAGCCACCCACTTTCCTATCGTAGTTAGTACACAGCCACCCACTTTCCTAACATGGTTAGTACACAGCCACCCACTTTCCTAACATGGTTAGTACACAGCCACCCACTTTCCTAACATGGTTAGTACACAGCCACCCACTTTCCTAACATGGTTAGTACACAGCCACCCACTTTTCTAACGTGGTTAGTACACAGCCACCCACTTTCCTAACGTGGTTAGTACACAGCCACCCACTTTCCTAACATGGTTAGTACACAGCCACCCACTTTTAGTAATTACCAGCCTCTCCTTTCCAGCCTCCTTAATAAAAGGGTCGGGACACTTGACTTGATGCTAATTCAAAATGGCCCTGATTTTCTTCTCTCAGAAGAGAGGATTGGGGTTTTATGCCGGAGAGTGGGCTTTGTATGTAATCTCTCTCAGTGCTGGATGCAAATCGGGGTGGATTCTGATTACCATACTAATGTTATTCTCTTTTGAGAATTCTCCATTCTCATAACCCACTCCACATCACTTTTGTTGTCAAAGCATATGAAGAAATTAGTGATTAAACTTAAAGGGACTTAAATAGTCTAAGGCTCTTTTGAGAAAATAAACTTGCTTTAAAATATGCAAAGCCTGCTGATGTTTTGTTGGTGCGCTTGGTTTAGAAACCTGTGCAGTTCTGTTTGGGTTCTGTTTGGGTGGTTGAAACCAGGTCCCTTTGTTGGGCAGGTGGTTCTTCAGTGTCACTTTAACCCAAATAAAGAGCCCGTCGGCATTCTCAGTCAGTCCTCGTTGTCCTCACCCATCTTTATTCCAGCCCAGCTAGCCTTTCCCTTCTCTACTAAATAAATCAATCAAGTAAATAGTTAATCACAGTGGCTCCCTGGACCCATTTCAGTTAGCAGTTAATATATTTCCCATGCTTCTCCCCTCCCAGCCCCTGCTTGTCTCTGCCTCCATACTGCCTTTGTCGCTTCATACTGCCTTTGTCGCTTCATACTGCCTTTGTCCCTCCATACTGCCTTTGTCCCTCCATACTGCCTTTGTCCCTCCATACGGCCTATGTCCCTCCATACGGCCTATGTCCCTCCATACGGCCTATGTCCCTCCATACGGCCTCTGTCCCTCCATACGGCCTCTGTCCCTCCATACGGCCTCTGTCCCTCCATACGGCCTCTGTCCCTCCATACGGCCTCTGTCCCTCCATACGGCCTATGTCCCTCCATACGGCCTATGTCCCTCCATACGGCCTATGTCCCTCCATACGGCCTATGTCCCTCCATACGGCCTATGTCCCTCCATACGGCCTATGTCCCTCCATACGGCCTATGTCCCTCCATACGGCCTATGTCCCTCCATACGGCCTATGTCCCTCCATACGGCCTATGTCCCTCC